>WBMW01005156.1:965594-1070794 GCA_013396635.1 Penelope pileata | reverse complement strand
AAAAAAAAAAAAACTCTTTTAAACTGAAGTTAAGCAGAAAAAGGTGGGTTCACCTCCATGATGCAGGAAAGTGAAAGAGAAGGAGCAGAAAAAGAAGTAGCAGCAGACTTAATTTCTTCAGGAAAAAGGACAAGGAGTGACACTGGATAAAAAAGGCACAGACCAGAGGTTCAGCAGTTCCTTGTCCAGGCAGTTCTTACAGACTGTGTGCTAACCATGCAGAACAGGTTCTTTCCTGATCAGTACAGCCTAGGCAGCTGCAGAGTTTTCTAGAAGAACCAGAGTAAAGGGCAGGAATGCAGGGTGTATCCTTACTGTATTATTTTCGGTTTTACATAAGGGACAGAACAGCAAATAGAATTTATTGACTAACTCAGTGCCTCTCAGCTCTGTATTTCTACACAACCACTGTCATTCTTAGTGTTTATTGTGGAGTGCTGGTATAGATTCCTGTGCCTACATGCTGTTTACTAGCTCATCCCTTCTCTGACAAATTTTTATAGCTTGGCAACCACAATGGCAACAGTGATAGCACTTGTTTTCTCTGGTATCCTAATTTTTACTTACAGCTACTTAAGGAAGAAAATGACTTCCTTGTTCTAAGACATGTAGCAGCTGTCAAATGGGTAGAGACATGGACTGCATTCATGGCTTTTCATGCAGTGAAAATTCGGTTCTGCTTATATTGACACCTTGACTTCATCTGTGCTAGATCGTCCTGAGAACAGTATTTTTATAAGCTCTAAGCACAAGTCTAACTTATACTGTAATTCTGCGAGTGAGAATGGGTTTGCATTGTCATGTGGCTATATCTCATCTGTTAAGATGAACAGCACCTTAGCTACTGCTGTCGTCCTCTGCCTAGTTTTTGAATGCTTTTGCTGAAGTCTGCAAAAATACTCCTATTTCCTTTAGTGGGAGGAGAGTTTTGTCAGCACTTTGTGAAAATCATATGCTGAGTTCGCAACCAGCCATTAACTTGAATTTAAAAGTATAAATTCTGGAAAAAAGACTTCCTAGTACTGCAGCAGCACCTGCTAAAATACTTCATTTGGAGCATGCACTTACCACAAAGAGAATATCTGGTTTTTTTTCTGAAAATAGATTAAAAGGGAAAATGTGTGACACCGCAGGAAATCATCTGAGCATTAATGATAAATGTCTTGCAGTTCTCATGCTTTCATGTTGTTTCTGGAAAATAATATTAAAATTTGAATCCCAGAGATACAGCATCATATAACAGAAATCAAGATAGCTCATGCAACCATGCTCAATAATACCAAAGTTATATCTGGTGTCTTTGGATCACCATATCTCTGACAGCAAGTGTTGTTTTCTTGAAACTTCCAAAGCTTTTAACAGTAAACAACTCCCTCAACTTTTGAATGGTTTTTTGGTCTTACTATGCAATGTCACAGTCTAGCAGCAGTTTTTATAGCAACTGTACCTCAAAAAATATACTGTGATAAAGTGGCTTGAGCATAAATTTAAACTTTTTTATTCAAGATTATGAGGACTCTATCACTACTTCTTCTGTAATCTATACAGAAAAATATATTTTCCCAGCCTTTACACAACTCTCAACATTCTTAAGCTCATCAGCAGGAAAAAATCTTGCTGAAGACCACCAACAAGCATAATGAACTTGGTGGATAAAAATATATGAATCCTACATTACACATTCCAAAATTTAATATATTTTAATTCAGTTCATGAAAAGGCTTTCTAGAAATCAAAGGGATCAATCAGACACAATGTACTAAAGTAAAACCACATAATCAATAAGCTGTAGAGACATTCAGTCACCACCTGAAAAAGATTTTTCGCAAGTAATGTTTTGTCTCTGACTTTCTAGTCCAGAAGTCTCAAGGGAGATCTACAGAATGAATTCTACAGGCAAGCCTAGGAAGTAAAATTCATAACTTGTTCTACATTAAAAATCATTGGTGTTAGTGGAAATATTAATTTTATGACATGTTATAGTTTTTCCCAGTCGAAAGAGAATCTGCACAGATTTCATGAGAGCTAACCATTTTATTGCTTTTTCTGACTAGTCCACCAGTAGCTTATTTTCAGATCAATTCCAATTAACTTTATCAAGTTACGTTAAGAGCTTTTGTTTTCAAATCATATATGTAAGAATAGCTCCTATTTTGAAGTTAGATATCTCCAAATCTGAAAGACTGAAAACTTCCAATTTTTCACCAGATATATCTGCACGGCAATAAAATATATTTTCTGTTCCTACAGGTTTTGCTGTGAAGTGCAGCAAGGTGACCAATGTCAACACAGGTTTAAGTGGAGCAACGTTAATCATCTGTCACATATCCGACTGAACTTCAGTTTGGATGGCAACAGGGCATGCTGTCTCTTTTAGGACTTGGAGAAACAGTTACCTGCTATGACAAGGATCTTATTCCTGATGACACACCTGAATAAGATTTTATTTAAAAGGATTGGTGATAATTTTTTAAGTAAGATCAACCTCTCATCCTTTCTGTCTTTCTGTTTGGAGGAATGGAGAAGACATCAGAGAAGAAATTCCTCAAAATATTTGCCTCTTCTGGATGCTGACATCTTTGGAAGGATTGAATAGCAATGATAACCAACCTAAAAGACATTCTTTTTCTACTTTTGCATTAAGTTTCCCATTCCTTTTAAAACATGTTTTGCATAAAGGTGACTTCCTATGAGGGTGCTGGGACATCCAGCATCTTTACCTGGTGGATTTTGAAACCAGTCGATATAGATGCTCTGTGGCTAACAGCCCCCCTTGCCGCACTGCGAGCAGCAGGCATCAGAAGGTATCATTCTCAGGCACAGGTGCCCTGTCTATTACTTCTTCATGAAAATGCAGATCCTAGCAGCCAGAATTAGTACTGACCACTAAGAGATCCCTAAAAAAATGTTGGCAGAATTCCAGATCCAGGCTTAACACCAGCTTTTAAACCATACTTGAGATGAACAGCACATTATAAACGTAGACTGGAAATTTTGAATCTCTATTCTTCTTTATGGAGTAGTATGAGAAGTACATCTGCATAGAATTAACTCTCCATACATTGTGTTTCAGTTTTCTCTTAATTCATGTTCCAGTGATGAGTACTAGGATATTTTCAGTTGCAGAAGAATTTGTATAAGACGTAAGTTGAATATCTCATCTCACTGGCTAGGAAAGTCATTCTATATTTTTCTTGTTTTCTTCCCAAACCTTCCACTGTGCCTTTCTCTCCAATGCCGTTGTTCTAGCATCTGACTTCCTTAAGTAATTTTATATTATTCTAATCTCCTTCACTGTGGGCATAAGGGAAAAAATAGCCTTCAACTCTTACTTTCTCCAATTATATTCCTTCAGCAACAGAAAATGAGATCTTGCATCATTCTGTTACACTTAAGACGTTTTTATCAGAGTGACGTTAACAGAAAGAAAAAAAACTCATAAAACTAACTTCATAACACCAAACAGAAGTCTCTGGGTGTAGGGGAAATGCTAGGTCACAGCCAGAATGTGTGATTGGACACCTGGAGTAAGGGCTGTGGTTGGCTTGGGGAGCACAGGCAAAGTGTTTGTGCGTGTGCTCCCCAGGTGACTGGAATCGGTGGTCTCAGGATGGGGGCTGTCCTGGGTTCATTTAAGGGCCAGCCATGGAGAGGAGTGTGTCTTTCTCAGAGATTGGCTGTTCTTTGGAGGAGTGTTGTTGTGGTGGGAAATTACTGCTCATTGTTTGTGTAAGTCAGAACTTTGGTGAAGTCTTGGCTTATGTCTATTATTGATCTCTCAGATACTTTGCCTGGGATTGCCAAAAATCTGTCTGAAGCGATCTTACTGTCTCATTTGCAGAATGCTGGGTTATTGAACATCAGAGTTCACAGCCTTTCAGCCGATATGTTGAAATAGGCAGAAACTTGGTAGGGCAAGATAGGAAAAGGGAGAAAAAACATCATCTATGTTTATGTTCCCTTTAACTAATTTTCTTTGAACATTGAGTAATTTCACGTTTAGAACTGTTTTGGAGTAGTATTACAAACGCCAGGAAATAATTGGGTTAGGGTGAAAGCTATCCCTTTTTATAATTTTATATTATCTGAGTAAATATTGAGCAGACTTATGGTATTGTTGCGGTTATAACAAGCAACAACAGGATCAGGTCATAAACAGACATCTCACACAGAACAATGTCATAGAGGTACAGCCTGATAATTCAATACTTGTGACTGTTGGCAGTCTCAGTAACAATGGTTCTGGTGCTTTGCCTTCTGAAATAGGCATGAGAAAAATAATGAAGTCAAATATTAAATATCCATTCTCCCTGCTCTTCCAGATAGTCCCGAACAAACGTGATATTCTTAAGAAGGGAGAAGATGTGAAGCTTTACTTATTTCCTTTTTCATGGATCACAATGTATAATTCCTCTTATTTCCAGTACCTATATATATATTGTTTCTATTTTTAGCCAGTTCAAAGTATATCTAGTAAGTCAGAAGTGGTATATTACAGATATACAAAGATATTTCACAGAAGAATTACTCTTTGTAACATTTTAGTTTTCATTGATAATAGAAGGAATTGAGTCAACTAAAACAAACTACATGCCTATCTTTTAGGTAGGTAATGTTGAGATATCCAAGTCCACTCTAAATATTTAGTACTCTGATATTTTATATATGTTATTTAGGGAATGAACATGTTTTTCTGAAGAACAAATTAAGGTATCATGCATCAATTTCTCAAATGTAGAAGACTAAGAGAATTTTTTCCTACATGTTCAAGGGGCCTAATTCTCAGAAAAGCAATGTGGAAATGTAAATATTCAGATGATTTATTATCACTTCCCTAGACCAGGGAAAAAAATGGAATGTTATCTCTATCCCATGCTTTAAGAAGCAAGCCCATACAGTGATACACAGAAGCTTTATTAAAAATTCATTAGACTGTAAAGTCTCTCATTTTATAATCAGAATTAAGTAGTTTTCTAATGTCATTATCTGAAAGTCAATTTAAAGCAGTATCAGCAGTAGCAACATAGTCTGAAATGCTAAATTAAATACAAGTGTTTTCCACTTATTTTTTTATTGGAAATATTAACATTTTATATCATGAGCCAAAACCACAACAAATAAATTTCCTGTGAATTTATTTACTATTCATATTTGCATTGGTCACAAAAGTCAAAGGAGTTTCTGAAACAGAAAACAGTGTTCATGTTTACTTTCTGATGCAGTAGAATATTGATGCATGGAAAAACTCATGAGGTGTTTGGTATTTTTCCTATTCAACAGTTGAGTCACCTTGCTCTTGATTTTAACAGCTAAGTGCTGTAGGCTACAACAAAATAATCATAGCGCAAAGAGGAAGCTATTTTAAAAATTAATATTAGTCTTTTTTCAACATAAAATATGTTGATTGCAAAGGTAGTTGACACTGGTCGAAGTTTTAGCTGTTCATACAAGTTATCTTTGGTTTGATTCTGTACTAAGGGCAGAAGCCAAAGCTTCTTAAATAGCTCTTTTATTATGGAAAATGTATCCTTCTGTCCAAAAAACTTTTTATACCTAAGTCAACTATTTCACTAGATTTATAAAGTATGTAAGAAACCACAAGTTTGTAATATCAACATCTTATTCTGAGAAATAATTGAGTTCTTCTAAATTAGACTAGACCCTAGTAAGGGTCTAATTTTCTAGGAATAAGGAAATTAATACCTTCCCTCTAAAGAAATTAATCTGTCTTAAGGAGCTCAGGCAATTTCAAGGAATTACTATCAATTTTTAAAAAAAACTATTGTGCACACATCCCAATGTCATTAAACTCATATGTCAGGCATTAAGTCACAGGGCCACAAAGATGGTTAAAGGGTGGGAGCACCTCTCCTATGAAGAAGGATAGAGGGAGTTGGGATTGTTTAGCTTTGAGGAAAAAAAGGGACTGGGGAGACCTCATTTCAGCCTTCCAATACTTGAAGGGAGCCTTCAAGCAGGAGAAGGACTGGCTTTTTACACAGGTAGATAGTGGTAGGACAAGTGGGAATGGATTTAAACTGAAAGAGGGAAGATTTAGGTTAAATGTTAGGAAGAAATTCTTTACTCCAGAGGATGGTGAGGCAGTGGAACGTGTTGCCTAGAAAAGTTATGGATGCCTCAATTCTGGAAGTGTTCAAGGCCGGGTTGAATGGGTTCCTGGTCAGTCTAAGTCAGCTGTTGGCAACCCTGCCCATGGCAGGGAGGTTGGAACAAGATATCTTTAAGATCCTCTCCAACCTAAGCCATTCTATGATTCACTTGACATCTCGTATGGTGTATGCATAAAGAAAGAAAAAAGACAATTTCCTTTCCATATTTTAACAAGTTCAAAATGCATAAGAAAATATATCTTTCAGATTCATGACTAGAAAGGGGTCCCAAACTGTAGCTGAGCTCTTTGCTGACCACTTATGGGTCCCTTCCAATTCAGGATATTCTATGAGTCACTTGTGTCCGAAAACTCAATGTTAGGTTCTCCTCCATAACGTTTATCACCTACTCTCAGACTCATGCTTTGCAATTTTTCTGCATGTTTTCTCTAAAATGGATTCCTGCAGGTATAGTCTCCGCTCTAATGCTGACTGGTCCTTCTAATGTGATGAAAACCATTCCATTTATAAAGTATTCAGTCTTTTGAATTTGAAAGATACTTTAGTCTCCAAGGAAGCTACTACTGGCTTTTATATACTGTATTTTCTTACCTTTCAGAGATGGGAAAAAAAACATTGAAAACTTCCCTCTGAAGCTGGAAATGGATTAGTTCATTTCAGAGGTAAATGTTTTTTTTCTTTTTTCAAGTAAACAGCAGATATCACATCTGCTTCCATTTGATCTCAGCTACAGCAGTATTTCTCTTGAATAGCAGAAACAAAGTGTCATAGAGGACTTGGCATCAGATGTAATATTGAGAACAAATATTTAAGATGTGTGTAGTAAAGGAGACCATTGCATAAAAGAGCTCTTATCTACTCTAGTCATCTGTTGTATTTAAAAAAAACATTTCCAAAAACAGTTCTGGAGAGGTTAGGTTTAGAGATTAAACCATTCTACAGTCAACACTTCATGACTGTCATCAGTCAAGTGCCTGAAATAGGTTTGCGAAGAAGTGATGGAACTAAACTGAATTTAAAGACTCAGAAAACTAGTTCTGCTGGCATAAGCTATAAGTTGCATGGGGAGGTGGAAAATGAGGAAGAAATGGTAGAAAATGAGGAAATGGTAGAGAAAATAGATTTACTGTAGCAAAACCCCATGTTGCAGCTAACCTATTATTTTTTTCACCTCATAGCATGGCCAGAAGTACAGATGATCCATACTTGGCCTGGATCAGCAGGGGAGGGGAAAAATTCATTACGTGTTCTCCATCAGCTGATGGAGCTCCTGTAGCTTGAGTGGGTAATGGCTAAGCTAAGGCCTTTCTGGAAAAACAATCCCTTTTTCCCCTCCTTAACTAAGAATTCATGCCAGATAGCCCCATTTTGGGTCTTAGGAGGCTCTGAACTTCAGTGCCTAATCTTTTGCCATGTTCCTATATAACTGTTTAAAGCAGTAGAGAAAAGCCATTGCTAGGATCACCAGTTCAGTTTCAATTTGACAGTATGTTAAATTCATTTTGTGGTGATACAAGTGCCAGTAGGGAATCAGACCTTGCAATACTGAAAGCCAGCATTACTGAGGTATTGAGAAAACAAATGTTGATTCCATATTGAATTCTGGCCTTTCTGGAGCTATAAGCCTGTTGGACTGTTGAGCTAGCTAACAGTATGTTTTATTTAATAATATCTAAATAGGCAATAGAAACTTTTTTTTTTTTCCCTCTAAAGGCCAAGAGAGCTAAGACTCTTCAATGAGAAGAGAAGACTCCAGGAGAGACCTCATTGTGGCCNAACTCATTGTGGGCTTTCAATATTTTGAGAGGAAAAAAAAAAAAAAAAAAAAAAAAAAAAAGATGGAAAGTGACTATTACATAGGCAGATAGTGATAGGAAAAGGGGGAAAAGTTTTGAATAAAAGGGGAGATTTTAGGTTAGATGCTAGGAGAAAATTGTTTACTTAGAGGGTGGTGAGGCATGGGAAAAGGTTGCCCAGGGAAGCTGTGGCTACCCATCCCTAGAGATGCTGTAAAGCTGGTGACATAAGCATGTAGGAAACAAGGGCAACACAGGAGAGCTGTCCTTTGAGAAATTCTTACCATCTTTTGTTCACTTTCTGCTTTGTGCAGATGTTTTCATATGATTGTTTCTGGGCAGCTGTCTAAGTCAGGTTAAAGACATTTTTTGTTGCTTCTTTCTTTTGTAAGCACAAAGTATGTGCTTACTGGTCAATAAAAAAGGGTTCCTCTGCAGGGAAACATCTTAGTACCACTGAGAACATGCAAGATATGAAGGAATCTTTCTTTTCACAGGGAATCTTTTCTCATTACTTTTTTCCCTATATCTCATATCTCCTTCACACAATCCCATTCATGTGAGAGGTATCCTCAGCTGCAGCTGGTTAAGCAAGCAGCGTATGTAGAAAAGGTTGTGGGAAGAAAGGGGGGCTTAAAATTACTTTTTGTGCCTATGTGATGCTGGTAGCATTTAGGCTACATTGAGTTATGCCTGTATGTCTGCTGCTCAGATAAGAGAACCTGGTATCCAGGAGTCAGAGGCACATAGCAACGGCCTGGAGAGTGGGGGGTGGGTGGGTAAAGGGTGTTACACATTCTTTATTTCAGAGAAATATCCAGCAAATCTCAAAGGATTTCCAGCTGTGCTCTGCCTAGAATAACAAAGTTTGGCTTAACAAAATTCATTTGATTTTGCACATTGATTTTCATGTGTATTTGAGCATGATAAAGTTCACAAAGTCCAGTTTTTGTGAAAAGTGAAAATGAGAAGTTGTGAAAACAGTGACATTGCTCCTGAGTTTGAATAAGCACTCACCAGTTCTTTTCCCTGGCAGAATACGTTTACTTGCACACAAATGTCTATGCGCTACTTAAATGCCTTTTTGTTTGAGCCCTGAATGGATTTAACTGGTACATTGAGAGTGGTGAGACTCTGGAACAGGTTGCCCAGAAAAGTTGTGGATGCTTCCCTCCTTGGAAGTGTTCAAAGCCAGGCTGGATGGGGCTTTGGGCAACCTGGTCAAGTGGGAGGTGTCCTTGCCCATGGCAAGGGGATTGGAAAAAGATGATCTCTAAGGTCCCTTCCAACTTGAACCATTCTATGATGAAATTAAGACTATTCCATTTTTCCTGGCCAGTAGAGCTGGCTTATGTACTTTCTTTTCTCCCCTTACAAGTGATTTCCATCCCTGTGACTTCCCATCAGCTATGCTGCAAAAAGATGCTTTGAATAATACAAATTTACCAAGCAGTCCTGAAGGGAGAATGAGTGGCAGCTGCTTACATCAGCCTTGCTGTCAGGGATAATACGTAGCAATAGTCCCATGCTGATGAGCTGTGAATGACAGTTCTTAGCACTTGCCATAATTTTGAAATAAATTTTGAGAAATGTGAAGCAAACCACATATCTGCTTTGGATTTGACCTCTCACCTGTGTGAAAGATGCTCTGGTCTAGATGCAACAAGCATCTTGAGGAGAAAAAGAAACCACATGACTAGCTAAATTCAGGAGCCTGAAAGGTTATGGTTTAAATTATTTCCTAACAATTTGTTTGCTGTGAATATAGCAGATTAATACATCTCTAACCCTCTGATCTTTACTAAAGATAGTACTGTGGTGATGATTCTGTAAACAGAAGCAGCATCAGAGGTGCACCAGAACAGATATACGAAATGAATTTCCCAAGTCTCATTACAGACTGGTGTTTCAATCAGTTGTAGTCATCGTTGGCAGAACCTGGCGCTCTTTATGTACTGAATAAACTCATAATTTCTAATTTCCTGTGGCATAAATCTGGCAGTTGTCACTAGGGATAAAACAAAAGGAAAAAATGATTTAAGCAAATACCTTTGAGAAGTACAAGATTTTTCTTCTCTCACTTAAGTCTCTGCAGAAACTACCTGTTTAAACAAAAACCAACTATCCTCAGATGAAAAAAGTGTTTTTTTTTTCGGGAGGACTTTGTTTTCAAAGAGTTTGCAAACATTTTAAAAAACACAATGTATAATATCCTTCTTGAATAACACTTCAATACAGTGTTACAAATTAATATGGGGTTCCAGAAGCGCTCTCAGTAATGCAAAATGAGTTAATCATAATTACCATTATTATCATAAATACTAGAAGAATTAATAATGATTAGGAAAATATTTTAAAGCATTCTACATTATCATGTGTATTATTTGTAAATTTCCAGGTTGATGATAATTATTGCAAAGCTTCCCTTTGGGCAAGATTCTTTTCAATGGAGAAAGCCCAAAGCTAAATGTTCCTGAAGTCTTGCTGAAATCCTCAAAAGTGAGATTAGGACACTTTGCACATGTATTTGCTTTCAAATTGTTTTCTCCACAGGGTAAATTTCAATAGTGAGTAAGAAACTCCAAGGAATGAGTGTCCAAGACAAACTTCAATGTTTCTGAATAATTGACTGGTACCTAGAATAGATCTTCAGTGCATATTGCTGTTAGGTTTGTGATAGCTGAAGAAAGCTCAAGTGTATTTATTCATTCAGTAATTTTAACAAAAAATAAAAAGTTAAATTGTATAATAGAGCATCTTTTCAGCTGATAACTCACCGAAATTTTTGATTTTTCATAAGAATAATCTATATAACACTATCGACCTTCTTCAGGGAAACTCTTATGAAATACTCAAAATACATTATGACTCTTCAAAATGTTAACTATGGCAACATGGGCTGCCTTATAACTACTTACATCATGTTATGCATCGCCTTTGATTTTAGATATGCATTGCATAGGAAAAGGAAGGCTTCTGAAGAGATTAGGTCATTTACAGACTTTATTCCTGACTTTATTCTACAGTGAACTGCAACTAGGTAAGGTAAGGAAATCGTAAAACAGGTACAGAAAACAAAGATTTATAAATATAATTTACATCAAGCTGAATCTTCTGCTTCTTTGGAC
Organism: Penelope pileata; assembly: GCA_013396635.1. NCBI lineage: Eukaryota > Metazoa > Chordata > Aves > Galliformes > Cracidae > Penelope > Penelope pileata. Next base: position 1,059,739 of record WBMW01005156.1, on the reverse strand, counting down.
AGTCTTTTGAATTTTAGGATGTAAAAGTCTGCAAAACCACAGAGCAGAAGAAGAGGCCAGTTATGAAATTTGAATCTGGATTTCAGGAGTTTTCTGTTTATTTCCCTGACACATTCTATTCCCAGTGCATGAAACTGGGGAAGCCAGGGCAATTCCACACTCCTCATCCTGATTCGGATTCATTCCCTTGTCCTCAATGAGCTGACGCAACTGCAGATTAACCAAACTAAAAAAGAATCAACCAAAGATCAAATTCCACAGCATCAGCTCCCTGTGTGACTAGTGATACAACCACATGGGCTCAAAGGCTAGCGTAAGAGAATGGGTGGGAATGTGCAGCTGGGAAGAAAGAGGAACTAAGGGCTCACCGGCTTCCATCTAGTGGTTTACTCAGGATAAAAAACAGTTGTAAAGAAAGCAAAAGATCTTCTGTAAGATGGTATCAATCCACGTCAGTCTACTCACATGGAAAAGTCGGTCTTTTAAAACTGAACTTCTTTTGACCTAATTTTCTTTGTAAACTGTTTAACAGCATCAGCTCTCAGTTAGGTGCTTTTCACTCCCTCCCTTTTTTATTTTATATTTAGCACAAAATATTTGAAAACTCTGAAGTTAAAATTTATGAAGAATCTAAAACATAAATATTTAAGTTGTTGCTGAAGGTTTGGCTTCTAACTTACTTAGTTGTTTTTGGAAATGTTATGCTGGATAGTATGAAAACATTTAACTTGTAGATGAAACTAATTTAGTACAGAGTTCATGTGCAAATGTTAAAAGATTAAAGGTAGCTGATAATTTTCTGTTGGAACAAATTTCTGACAGGAAATATCTTTTTTTTTCCTAAGGAAATATTTTTCTGGTGGGAAGAGTGAAAATGATGGGTCCCTGGTTGCTCACCTAGAAGACTGCTATCAGTTTCAGTTTTTACATGAATGGTCCAAGTACCTGGACCATTTGCTGCTTTCAGCAGGGACAGGCAGACTAAGCATCCGTGGCTCTTTGGTAGTGAGGCTTAAAGGATGAAAGACTCTTATCAATTTTTCTTTGTCTTTGGGGAGAAAGCGAAGCTCACAAAAGCCTTCAGTCTGGTTCTCAGAACAATGAAAACTTCCTTTTCTCTTCCTCTGAATTTTTTTTTCCTGGAGATTCTATCACTCTAGTTCATGCTTAAATATAGGACTTTCAATCCTTTTAGCTGCTGTGGATTCCCACTTGAGGGGCTGGTACACAGGCAAGATATACAGCAGTTCTAACATGCTGTGGTACCACGCTTGATATGGACACCATCATGGTTAGTGCATATAGGAAATAATACTCAGAAAGATTTTACTGAGGTTTATTAAGTTCTGGTGAGAATGGGCTCCCCTCGCTTTCTCTGTTGTTAGAGCTGCATCTGTTCACAGGTAAGGATATTCCTGTAAATCTGAAGCAAGTTTTGTACGAGTCCCTGAGTTGTGAAAACAGTAAAGCTCAGCTTCTGCATTGAGTAGAACAAAGACTACAATAGATTTGAAAAGAAAGCCTGCTTATATCAGAATAAGGCCTTTGAAACTGGTAAACAGAAGTATTCCTGAAATCCTTATTTTTTTTCTGTGATAAGTTCAACATAAACATTCCATTATCACTGAGAATTCAGTAAGTGCTAACATCTTTTAAATGTTTACTGAAAGAATGCAAACATGAATTTCCTGAGCCTAGAGCTGTTGAGAGGCAATAGTGATCTAGGTATCCTATCCTCATGGCGATCTCTTTCTGATGTTGGAAATTTTCAGCTTGTTTGACATTTTGGCATTCTCTCAGAAAAGACCATAAGTGAGGGAAAGACACTAGTAACCAAATAACATTTGAATTACTTAGTAGGGTAGTAATAAAGGCAAGAAGTTAAGAAGAAAAATGAACCATTGGAAATGTGTCAGCCAGGGATGTTTAAAAATAACTGTCAGCAAAACTAAGGAGAAAAGGTGTAAAGGTTTTCATATTCTCTTATGTTACTGTGACTGGTACAAGGTAAATTTATGGCAAGTTGAGAGGTCACAAATGATTATATTTTGGCAACTTTCATTAAATTAATACGTCTTGGTAAGTCATTAAGAATTAAGTCCATTGCAAAATGCCTATGTTTTTCAAGCTGACATAAATATTGCATTAATTAAATCTATTAAGAACATTGAAATGAGATTTCATTAACTAATATCCCCTATTAGGATAATTATGACTAATTATAGTTATTAGACTAATGGCCTTAATCCTCATGCACAACGTGTTATAAAGGTTAAGTGGCCTATGATAAATTGAAAATCAAAATTATGATCAAACTTTTAAAAAATATTTTATACAGCTACCATTGTATGGGGGTATCTATGACAGTATCACAGTTGAGTGTTTTGTAACTCATCTTACAAAAGGAAAGAAGATTTTTTTAAAAAACTTGGTAGTGATTTTAGGTGCCTAACAAAAAGTGTTGTAGAGGTCCTGATTTTTCGCTTCACCAGAAAGTGAAAATGCTGTGTTACAAAACAGAATTTTTTTTTTTCTTTTTTCACCTAGAGAAATGAGTTAAGTTTCTTGGGATTTGAGATGCAAAAGTCAACAAAATGTGAGATGTCAGATAACTAGAGTATGCTTGGCATTACCAGCTACCTTTTAAGAAAACACACAGAGAAATGGCTGAATATTGTTCAGCAATTGAATGGGCTGTCATAAGGAATTGTGTGTATGGAAGATCTATCAATTTTGGAGGATGGCTAGATAGAGATGACCGGGATTTAGAGAGAGGAGTCAGTCCAAACAATACCACATCTGGGGTACTGAAGGGATAAGAGTCTCAGCTTACAAGAAAGTAGAATTTTTCATCTACAAGGTAGTTGTCTTCTAACTATCAGGCTCCAGAAAGGAATCCAAAAAGGGTCTGCATACATAAAGAGTGTAGAAAGACAATCCGCAGAGCTAGGTGCTGTAAAAGATGATCCATCTTTCCTTCTGTGCCTGTTCAGAATTGTGAAACAGTGAGCAGATGGGAATATCTACCTACTGTGCCTTTGAAACCAGGTGTCTTGAAAACTATTATAGGGCTGACTATTTAAAAATGCTAAAACACTTGTGTGCCAGATATAGAACTGCCATTTTGCTCACTGTTTCTGAAGATCTGAATTTAGCCAATAAACAATAACACTATTTTGAACAGTTACAATTGAGACTGTATTCAACTCTCTCACTATCGAGAGTCAAATATAAGTACTTTAAAATTATCAGTGACATTTCGGAGTGCAGTTGACGATTTTATTTCTGCAATGTTGCAAGATCAAGTCCTCATCTACTCACGCCAAAAGTACAGAGTAAAATATTATAAATATTTGTATCAGAGCTTGTTTCTTTTAATTACTGACCTTACCTCTCTGAAAGTTATGTCTAGTAAATATTTATTGATCTTTTTCTGCATAGTTGATTCAATAAGCTCAGTTCTGTTTTTTTGTTTTTTTTTTAAATATTTTGACATCTGTGTTTCTTTGTTTGCCTTGTTATCTACTAAATATAACTCCTATGATTGTCTTAGAACTTTCAGTAGGTTCAGTGGTAATACTCAAATTCTTTCTAAGTTTTCACATCTCATTCCTGTATAGTTTTCTAAGATACAGGATGTATTTCTTATAATTATACCTAACGACCAAATTCTCTGGTTAGAAGCCTGGAAGGGAAACTGCATGTATTACTAATCAAGAGCCAGCATGCTCTTTCATGGCCAGTTTCCTTTAAGACATAGCTATTAGAGCTCATTGTTTCTTTATCACTAGGTAATAAAGTAGAGTTTCTGCCTTAGATACATGACACAGAGACAGAGAATACAGAGGCTGATATGCTGAATCAGACTAATGGTCTATCCAACATGATATTCTTGTGGTGATACTGAACAGTACTATATGAGCTGGATTGAGGTCCCTGTAATGAAAGGGAAATCTCTTCCTAACCCCAGGCAATCACTGTGAGGACAGTTTTGTGAAGCATGAGGAATGACAATCCAAGCATGTGTTTTAATCCTTGGCAAGGTAATTATATTTCCTATTGTTTGTACAGATTTTTTTCTTTTCTGAGCCCTACAATTCTTTTATCTCAACTGTATTTTATGACATATACTTGGGCAGTAACAATGGTCTTAAAAATCACATATGCACAATATTAAGGATGCCCAATATTAGAGATTAAGAAATATCAGAAGGAAATCTTCATAACTTTCATTTTCTATTTTTTCCTTTCACACTTTTAAACTGTTTATGTTTGGTGTTTAATAATATATGTATATTTTAACACATATCCATAGGTCTTCCATTTCGCACGGTACTTAGGATGAAACTTGAACCCATATCCAGAAGAATTCAGGAATAGTCAAAGGAAGTGCGAAGATTTCAGCCTATGCAGGAAAAGTAGTTTATTTCTCTTGATGCTTAAAAAATAAACTAAAATCATCGTCTAAACTGTGATTCACAGGCTGAATAGTCACAGGTTGCCTAAATTTAGGAATTGCTTTCTATAGCAATTTGTGTTGAAGAAAAATCACAGATGTGTAACATACTCAAGCAGTTTCACCCTGCACCTAAATGACTCCATTGAGTAGTAAGTAAAAATTAGTGACAGATAAGAAAGTATAGAGCTTTTAAAACAAAATTCTTGGCTGCACTTCAGAACAGCCTTGAGTATTTTTTTTGTGTGTGTATGTATGTTTGTCCGTTATTTTAACAATAACTTCTTAAAGCAAGAATCTAGTGTATTGTAGTAGCCAGGCACTCAATTTCAACTTCCACCCATATTGTAGTTATTTTCACTCTTCTTCCTGGCCTCCACCACTGATTTCTAATCTGCAGTACGACTGGACTTACAACCTGCAAGAAAATAACAAATTTTTAAAAAAAGACAAAAACAATGTGACAAAAATTTCACAATTTTTTTTTTTGCCATTTTTAAATGTTGCAAAGGTCTTCAGTTAACTGGAACAACATGATTGCCGTGCACAGAATCCATGAGGATAATGTTATTTTTTTCACGTTCATCTGTGGAACATTTTCTGTAATTTTTTTCAATTAATTGTGATAAAGTGAGAAACAATGTTTAACAGTTCACATCACCTTATGTAATGTGACAATAAGTAAAAATGACTGATTTTGCAGTTGTCCAATATAGATTGTTCTTTTTTTTTTTTGTTTGTTTTGTTTTTAGATTTTGTTAGCAGTTCATCTATTTCATTCATTTCTACCATCCAGTTCTGGCAAGTTTCTGTGATTTTAAATTATCACTTCATTCTAGCATCCCCCTCTTATGTCATCTTGATCTTTGACAGTGCCTCATCTTCATTACTTGCAAAGTATAGCTCTAGGGCAGGTGTACGTCTGCCAAGTGTGGTAAAGAATGAAGGAAAGAACTCACCTTTTCTGCAAGTATTCAGAAGGAAAGACTGGTCGTCTTACTCCTTGACAGCCTAGTTTAAAATTGGTTCTTTAATTAAATTTGGTCAAGAAAGAAAGCAGAAAGAACTTCACATACTCAGACATTTCCCTCCCTGTTTTAAACATGTCAAAATCTTTTCATTGCTGCCCACAAAACCAATATTAACCTGATGCTTCTCTTCAAGTTAATCACCAGATTAACAACCGGCTCTGGGGCCCCTAAGATAGGAAAAGTGTGGAACTTTTGGAGAGAGTCCAGAGGAGGGCCACAAAGATGGTCAGAGGGCTGGAGCACCCTCCCCTACGAGGGCAGGCTGAGGGAGCTGGGCTTGTTCAGCCTGGAGAAGAGAAGACCTCATTGCAGCCTTCCAGTATTTAAAGGGAGCTTATAAACAGGAGGGAAATTAACTTTTCACAAGGGTAGACAGTGATAGGACAAGGGGGGAATGGTTTTAAGCTGAAGGAGGAAAGGTTTAGATTGGATGTCAGGGGGAAGTTCTTTACTGAGAGAGTGGTGAGATGCTGGCACAGGCTACCCCAGAGAGGTTGTGGATGCCCCATCCGTGGGGTGTTCAAGGCCTGGTTGGATGGGGCCCTGGGCAACCTCATCTAGTACCAGATCCAGAAGTTGGTGGCCCTGCCTGTGGCAGGGGAGTTGGAACCTGATGATTCTTGGGGTCCCTTCCAACCCAGGTTGTTCTATGATTCTATGAATGAGTCTGCATCAGCATTTTACTCCGGATCAAAAGTGTATTTCTGGAATAAATCTCGTGATAGTGACCATTTTCTGCTCTTTGGCTTACTTCAGAAAGCAGTATCAAGGAACAAAAAATAAGTTCAGATTAAACTAAACTAGGAATTATGGTCTTGGTATAAAATACTGTTCAATTCGGTTACCAGAAGCAGAGCAAAGCTAGTCTGGTCTGTAAACATATGTAATGCAGTTGTTAGTCCTCAGCATCAGTGGGTCTGCCAGTTATGTCCTATTGCTTGCTAGTTGAGGTAGAACTAATTCTAGTGTGCCTGCTTGCTAAATTCAAAGCCTTTGGCCCTTCTGCTGCTCACCAAGTGGTTAGTCAGACATCTCTCCGTGGTTTGCTTAGTGGTCTGGTAACACTAATTTATCCATAGTTTCTTGATCTTTCCCTAAGAAGCTATGAACTAAGGCTGTGAGTTTTGTAGCAGTCTCTGGGACCTGGGAAGTTGCATGTTTCTTCAAGTAACCTAACTGTCTGGGAGCTTGAGTCTGTATCACAGAGTGGATCATATTCAGCAAAATGTGGTAATGTGTGCCAAAAAAAACAGTCCACCAGCTAAGCTATAGAAAGTAAGCACATGATAAGGAAGGAAACCAGAAATCTGGAATTCACTGCAAATTTCTAGCCATGAAGTTCCTTCTATGATAATAATTTGAATCAGCTGAAAAAATGATGAAAATTAGGTAGTTATTTGTTGTTTGCTTTTTTTTCCTAACTAGCTTTTTCACATTGTATTTATGAGACTGTTTTCCTGAACCCTCTGCAAGCTTTCTGCATTTGCACTTCAGATTGACTTTGAAGCCTCTTAATTTATTTATTGTCTAACATAATTTTATTTTCCTCTTTGCTTTATGAAGACTGGGTTTTAGTTTCTTCTTGGCTTGAATGATAGCTTCAATTTATCAGTTAGTCATGTTATTTATATTTTCCTTTCTGCTTCATTTTTAAACACACAACTGTTTAAACTGGTAAGTCTGATAATTGTTAATCATCATATCTACATCTGCCATGGTCTCTACTGTCTGAAACACAGACAGGTTCAACCGCCTTGGCTAATTTTAATGTTTTGTTGATTATAGTGTTGAGACTAGTAGGAAAAACAGCTGAAGACATTGGAGAAGCTATAAGAATTTTTATACATCGGTTTCCTAACTGAAAGACTCGTATGACATCCAGAAGTTCTAATGAGGAGGCTATCACGCTGTCAAACATTGTTCCGAATAGGTCTTCTGTTGGAAAATTAAATTTTTAGGCAATTACTAGAAAATAATAGCTAGTTATATCCAGGAAAATGTATAATCATTACAGTTGTAATTTTTATTTATCACCTAGACTTTTGTCAAAGGAAATATTCCAGTATCCTACCTTATTGAATACTGTTCTGGAAGAACTTATATTTTAATTAATAACATTTCGCCAATCAGTAAGAATCCAGGGTGAAATCAATTCTTTCTATTCTGCTGTCAGTTATTCCAGACACTTTTCTTTTGTCTTTAAGTTAATGAAGTATTTTATTTTCCATTTTCCTTTCAACACATAATAAAACTGTTCTACTGTATTTACTTGCAGAGATATCAACAAAGTTTGAACCAATGTTTGAATATCACTGTCATTCATTCAAGATCTTTTGAGTAAACTTTGAAGAGGGTGCTAGAGTTATGCACAGTTATTTGCTATTGATTTTGTAAGCCTTAAAGTGGTTTTCTGAATCCAGTAATATCCCATTTTAAGTTTCAAGTAAATCATCATTTGCTCTAGAGTCCTTCAGGAAGTCTGAAGAATGATATTTTCATATTTCCATTTATGTAAATTGGTGGATGGTAATTTATTTGGTGGTTCACATTTCTAACACAGCTCTTGAAAGCTGTGGGTGTTATTTTTATCTGCAGCAGGTTCATCCATAATATTGTCCATTAAGAAGTCTAGCTGCCTGAGAGCATCCACAAATCAAGTAATTTAGCTTCTCAAAGTTCAGTTCTTTTAGATGTATACGTGCTTAGTATTTTGCACATGAAATTGTCCCACTTATTTTGAGTATTTAAGAAGCTGTTGAGGCTGGGACCTAAGCAAATAGTAGCTGATTCTAAAACTACTAGTTAGATGAAAGCTTTCCTCCAGACTATGAATGGCAAAAATCAGAGTTTATTGCAACACATCTTTTATAATATAACCTGAATAGTTAGTATCTTATTCCACAAGACAGTCTTGGATGAAGAAAAGTAGTTTTTTTCTGTTCTCTGTATTTTAGCTCACCGTTACTAGCCAGTATTCAGTTTAAAGAATTCAGTTTTCAGGTGTACCCAGGGTCTGAGTTTTGCTCATTGTTCTTAAAGAGATATCTTCCCAGGACTGTTGGTCTTTAAACATGATAGATTTTAAACATATATTTATGCACACACACAAACATATATACATGTATATGCATATATTTTGAATATATATGTTTCCTACGTATTCTTTATCTTTGCAGCCTCCATTGAGAATTGTTAGGTATAAAGAGAATTATTTCAGTTGTCATGGAAAAAAATGCATTTTTTAAAATTATCTGCACAATAATTCTTCAATTTTTTTGAAATATTTTCAGTTTTGCTCATTTGAGGTATTTGAAAAGAGAGATAATTTTGGTACTTGCATAATCCAATGACAAGTTCCTTTCTTAGTGCCATCATTTCTTCTCACAGCTTTGATTTTTTAAAAGCACCAACATCAACAAAGGGAATATGTTTTTCAAGTGAAAACTTTCTTTGCTTATAGCAACAACAAAAGTAGTTGACAAAGAGCAATTAAGGCACCTTAGACTTTTCTATGGCCTCACTTACACTGTTATATGAATGCAACGTAAGCGCTAAATAGCTGTCAAATTCTTTTCCTGATTAAAAGTTTTTCACAGTCACCTAGCACCCACTTCGCTCCGGTATGACAGTACTGTGCAAAGCAGTGGGAAAATTAAATTCAGGCTGAAAATTGACAAGGCTGATAAGAAAGGCTTATGGAATTTGGGCACCATCTGAAGAGAATAAAGTGCTTGCTCTGTGAGAAAGGCTAGGTGGTTACATTCCAGTATCATCACATGAGCTAAGAAGAGTAAGAACTAGGTAGGACTAGATCAAGTGAGGAATAAAAGTGGTGAGATAAGTTTGTCAACATACCTTGAAGTGATGTGTTTAGTTTAACACTGCAAGTAACATTGCTATAAATTTGAACAATATGAACAAATATAAGCATTCATGAGCAGATTACTCAGCATATTATTTCACTGTGAAACTGATGATGTTAAGTACTATATGGTTTCATGTAAGCTGTTGTTCATCTTAAGCAAGGTCATGGGAATCAGCTCTTGTTATAAATATTAAAAAGAATTTGTTTCACACCCCAAAGAGGTTAACCTGAATTCAAACAAAAGTACTTATTTTCAACACACAAAGTAGATAAGTGTTGATAAAAAANCCTTCAGGCCAAAAAAAATAAAAAAAAAAAAAAAAAAAAAATGTGAGTAAAGAAAATAAGAGACCTACTAAGCTTATTTGTGCTAAGTTTGAAAATGAAAGGTCTTTATTCAGCTGTAGAAGGTCACCATTTGTCAAGAACTCTGTGTCTCTGACTGTGTTTTCTTTATGTTGCATTCATTCGAGAAAATATCTTCCTAAGAGGAACAGGTTAGCCTTTAATCTTCCAGGTCTTTCAAGGGGTCTAGATCCTGTCTGGCAATGTGGATCATGCCTGATAATGACTCAAATTCTTTGACACTGACATTTGGCTTGGCAAATACCCAGACATACCTAGCACAGGGGCAACAAGTAAAGGAAACTTCCTAACTTACTTTTTAGTTATACTAGATGTGCTTTTTCTGTGTGATGATGTTATGAAAAAAGCATCAACTTGAGCAGTCCATGGGCAATTTTGTTGCTTCCTCAAAAATTTCTTCTTGGCTTCTGCATATATCAATTGCCAAGTGTCTTCTGTAGCATGACCCACTCCTTGTCAACTGTCCTTTTCACATGTGAATTAGTATCTGCCCACCTTCCAAAGCTCTAAAGGGAAAATAAATGAGCCCATGTTTACAAAAACATTTCCCCTTCCTGCATTCCTGAAAGTTTTACTCCATCAGAAGACAGAAAGATGAATGAACATTCACCAAGAGAACCATTACATATTCTGTAAGTCATCCTGCTGTCTTCTGTCTTGAAATGTCTTTCTCATTCAGAAGCAAGTCTTGCCACTCAACATAAAAAATAAGTATTGCTTCTCCTTCTTGGAAAAACAGCTGTTGCTTTGTTAGACCAACTAATTTATCCTAAATTTCACTTATCCTCAGTGAGAAATAATACACATCACCTCAATTCTCTTTAGTGATGGTGTTTATTCAGCAATCAGCTAATTGCTGCAGAAACATAATACCAAACCTTGTCACATCTGACCACCCTTATCTTGACACTGCCCTTCCTCTGTGCTTACACAAAATTTGATTTGAATCAGAGACTCAACTCAAAGAAAAATAGAGACTGTAGTTACAACAAGTTGTGCCAACATGGAAGAGGCAGTGGCATAGGGACCGAGCGATGCAGCCAGGGCTGGAGGGAGAGGGTGAAGGGGTTGGTTCAGCAGCAGTGTCAGTTTATGTCTTCCTGAACTGACTGGGAAACTGTCATGTGCAGACATCAATAGGAAGCAACTTTATTAGCTAACACGTATTTTATATCAATCCTTGTATTAACAGATATGTAAACATCTAAGCAGGACATGTAAACATATTACGGTAGTTATCAACTGAGGAAACATATTTGGTGTGACTTATATCATTCTTTCTTATCATTCTTATAATTCTTATCTCATTCTAACAAAGCCAATCTTCTTTGCTGCACCCTAATTCTATACCTCTTCTCGTTTTGTATGTTTATGCAAGGCTTTTTAATTTCAGAGAAACAAATTTGATCTCTTCCACCTAATCAAAAAAAACTTTTAGTAACGGTGAGTTTATATTTCAGCACAATTTTTTAAAATAATCTCCTACTGAATTTCCCAAACAAGATTTCTGCTGAAGCATTCAATTTTCATGCCGCACTTACCTTTTTAACTGTGTATTTAATTCTTAGCTAATTTCCATCAATATTTATGCTGTTGAACTTTTATCCTGCTACATGTTGTATAATTGCTATCATTAGATCATCTCCCAAAGGGTTTCTTTTCAGATTCACATAATGTATCCATGTCATTCTTCTGCAAAGCACAAATTTTTATAATATTGTTAAAATGTCTAATACTCAGTACATACCTTGGTGCATACCTGAAGTTGATTATATCCAAGAAGTTCAGTAACTTCATGTTCATTTTTTAACATTAAAAAAAAAAGTCATAATTTCTATTGTCCAGCATTTTTATTTCCTTTCTAAACTCAAGTTTTCTTGACAATAGAATTAAATAGAATTAATTCATAGAATTAATTATCTGAAAGCAAAATGTATGGAGAGGTGTAAGCTGATTATAAGTTATTTTTCTCAATCTCCATGATTTTCTAAGCGTCTACAGCCACAAAATCCCAACATTTAGTTAATTTATAAGAATAAAATATTTTTGGAAGTGCCAGCCACCTTCTCATCCAGAAGATAAGTAGAACATTCTGTGAAAGTCTTGTACTGGTTCTCCAAAGAAGCCATGCCCTTCTTGCTGTATTTATACTGGCAAATAGGTCTGAGCGAGATGTACTCTGAAGTAATGACACATGACCACCCAGACCGTTTAACTGTAGGTTCATTCCCTTGTGTGTTATTTCACCCTTGCAAATTAACACTCTCTCATATGCCTAGATAAGGTTTGGAGGACTATTGACTGTTCCCAATTAGGATGCAGCCACCTAATTTTGTGGGTTTTGACATGTAAACTGAGCCTCATTACTTAGCTTTAGAGGCAGAGAAGAAGAGCTAGTTTGTTTTATTCAAGAGTAAGGGCTCAGCCTTTGAGCACATCTGAGATCTGAGTCCTGAGAGAAAGGAATCAAATTCAGCTTTAAGCCAACCAACCAAATCTCATAATTGTGTCCAAAATGTTAAGAAATGTGAAGAGATAACTGAATCTAAGTTTTACTCATGTGCTTAATGACAGTTGTCAATAAACTGTGCATAAGTGACCTGTTTCCATGACATTTTTCAGACTTAATTTGCTTCTATTTTTACTATGGTACAAATTCCAAATATAAATGAGTGGCTCAAGAGCTAGGATTATGAATACTCTCTTGCTACTCTGCCAAGACATGTGAGAAAGGTTCATTGATTAGGTTAACTAATCTGGAAGAGGGATTTCTGTGTTTGCCAAGATTCAGGTAAGGACAGCAACAGCAGAACTCAGTGCCATAAAAATGTTGGTGAGTTTATGGGGATAATCAGGTAATATTCATTATATCACTAAGTTCAGAGTAGGCAGGAAGTGCTTTGGAATCGTGCACTGAAGATCTTAAAGAAGTATATAAGATTGTAGTTGTTGGTGTTAAGTATGTCTGTAACCACTATGGAATACAATCTCCGATTCTGGTATCCACACATCAATAAATACATTTCACATATTTAGTGTCTTACTTGAACAGTTACAAACATGATTAAAAACTGAGAAAAAAAATAATAAGATGAAGATACAAGAAGTTAAAACAGTTTATTTTTTCATCTTCCGTTAGAATTCACAGTATCTGCAAAAGAGTTTATTCACAGAGTTCTTCAATTCTACAGTGGAAACATGAAATTCAATGACTAGTAGTTATAATTTTACAGCTGGCTGTACCAGTTTGTTGATATTGGTCCCATAATGTTATCTCTGCTACAAAGTTCATCAGTGCTGTAACAGAAGATTTAAGACAATGCATAAAACCATATTTGCTGTCTGACGCGTGTGCCAGGAATAGCACATTTAGTTTGTTGATTTAGTAGCAGAATTTTTCTTATTTATAGGTTATTCTTTCAAGACAAACTGAGTACTAAATAAGATAATCAAAAGATTATGCTTTTTTTTTTTTTTTGAATGGGTAGAAGGACGAGGTGGAAGAGACTTGAAAGCATATGCTTTTTAAAAAAAGAAAGTAGTCATTTGTATTAGGAAGACATATTATGGTTGTCTCTCCGACATCAAAGAGAATGAGAAAATGAAAATATGACTGGATGCCATAGCTGTATTATGTACATAACAAAAGTCTATTTCACTGTAACACCTTTCCTTGAATTTCAACATGCACAAATCTTTGACGAGAGAAACAGAGAAGCAGGCAGTGTTCCACAAAAGCTTTTCTTACTCGGTGGGGAAATGCAGGTGTCAGTGACACCAAGTTTATTATTCAGGCATCTTAGCAACACACTAATTTCCTTTATTTGCAAGCAAGTAGTTCTCCTCAGTTGATTTATAGAAGTGAAGATTAGTGTTGATAACAGCTGTGGGAACTGAAATAATCTCAGTTGTGGTTTTCTTTGATTGTGAGAATCTCACTGTAAACCAGGGTCATATCTCTTAACAGATTATTCCTCCTTCTCACATTAAGCTTCTGCTGAACTCCCTCTCAAGCAAATTTAAATTCTTTTGTCTCTTGCACCTTTTAGACAACCTGTGCATCAACTGGATTTTTTTTTTTTCCACATAACTGGAGGAGGGGTAAGTATCTTTGCTACATTTACTCTATTGTTAATTGTCTAATAGTAGCTCCCGGGTCCTGAATTTGTGCTCCTATTTATTTGTTTCTTTGCTCAGTGACCCATAAAAGAATCCATTAATACGTAAATGCCACTGCGGAACACACTTTTTGAACATGTTACACTATGTAACAGCAATTAAGAATACATTCGGAAGCTGTTACATGCTTAACCCTGATATTTATGACAGTTTCTAAAATCAGATATCAAGCTCATTTTGCAACAGGTTTTCTCTTGACTGGCAATGAACACCTCACAAGCAGGTTACGCACCAATGTATCTGTTACAGAGACAGTGTTTGAAAGCTTAACATACTGTGGCAGAAATTTTCATTCATGTACAGTACTGTGTTATTCCTGGTGATGTGATATTCACAAAGACAGCAAAACCTAAAGTCTAATTGTAGACCTGGATCACAAAACATTAGTGTAAAATAATTTTGTCTGCGTTTCTGCGACTGTATGGCCAGAAGGCCTCTGCTAGATACTGAGTAATTGGGATTGATATATTATTCCTTTAAACTGGCTAAAAAGAGCTGTCTTAATCCTAGCAGCTGCAATTCTGCTACCGCTCAAACTCGAGATTTCGTATGCCCAGCTCTTTCCAGATTTTTATGGTGGCACTGAGATCACACACACTTTTCACAGGAAATATAAAGAATACATGGTGGCTAGTAAGGTTTTTTTTGTGTGTGTATATGTCATTGTTCCTGAGAAGGTTTCACATTTTGAATTATGCAGGTACATGGACTTATGTTTAAGAATCAGATGAGTATTAAACTAAGAAAAGTCCGAATAAAAGAGCTTTTCAGGTTACATGCACACTTATGAAGGCCAGTTTCAAATGCCAAAGGAAACATTTCATATGGCATTGGATTATTGCCGAAATCCTCATATGTAAGAGGATTATGAGCTGCCATTGCATTAATTGAGTACAGAAACATGAATAGTATGTCCCACTTGATGTCCAGAAGAGCCAAGTGTATCATCTTGGTAGAAGATAAGTGTTTAAGTAGATGATGCAATCTAGTAGGAAAAAAGTATTGCAACAATTAAGTATAGAGGGAATAAAATGTATTAAATAAATATATTTCTTCAAAGACAGCTTTTTAAAAACGAAAAATAGTGAGCTATTGCAAAATCAAGTCATTTCTAGCAAACAAAAAAACTGCCATAGTAGGTCAAAATGTGCTATTTTTTCCTCTCAGATCTCAGTACAAATGTATTTTAGCTGTAAATCCTATTCACACAATTAATGTTATTGAAGTTGAAAAGAAATCCGCAGGTAATTATCGGAAAGATGATGTACATAAGCAGCAGGAGTGCATCGTTCTCAGTTTTACTCAATGAATCATGCTGAAACATTTGTTTGATTACTTTAAACAGTTTTTGATTACCATCCGTTAGTGTTAAAACAGCAACAGTTATCCCAATCTTCTATCTATTGAAAAAAAAAATAAAAAAATGAGAAAGTAAGAGCAAATGCTGAATTGAGCCAGACCAAAAATTCTATTAAAAATGTCTAAGAAAAATGACTGCAACTGAGAGATTAATTCACGATTTCTGGAAAGAATCTATGCCACAATGTTCAGCAGTTTAGTGGGTACTACAGGATTGGCATGTGCCTGTCATTTTAGAGATTCAAGAAACTTTGATACCAGCTTGCTGTGAAAAGGGCACAATGTGATGAGAGTGGTTTGTTAATTTAAGAGAGGAAAATAAGAGCAAGAGTATAAGAGTCTAAGCCCCTGTCCGTGCTTTACTCCTATGTGTGGCTGACCTAGAGGAGCTGCCCAGCGTATATGGGGCCAGATGTTTAAAGGTCCTGCTGTTACTTCTGCCACAGGAAGGTAAAAAAGTGTGATTTAATGTCTCTTTGTGTTGTTACTGTTCAAAAGTGATGGTGCGTAATGCTAACCTGGTTAAACTGCAGAGGAAAACAGGGAAGAAAATGTCATCTGAAGTTTCCAATATTTTCTTTGTCTATTCTGTGAAAGTTCAACTTATTTTAACTGCTCTTTACAGAAATGGCTCAGTCTTCCCACTTAAGCTGATGTGTAGGGCAGTGTCACACAGGTAAATAATTTAAGGGAAAGAGAAATGCTCAGAGAAATTTAATCTGATTATGATAATATGCTTAGATTTATACACAGATGCTAAAATGATAAATTACAAACCATGCAAGGAAGACTTGACAACTTAAAACCCTGCCTGCCACTTCATTTTCTTCTTTCTGAGATAATTAGAACAGAGATGGAAATAATTTTAAGGTCAACCTCAATTGATAGGGATCATTTATAAATGTCTCATTGGAAAGACAGTACTATATATACTACATCTAGAGTACTGAGTCTTTGTTTTATGTAAGTATCCATGCTACCTTCTGGATCATAAGTTTTGCTTCTTGATAATGAACAGAGGACAAAAAACAAACAAACAAACAAAAAAAAGTGGAGCTGCTGTATTTCTGTATGTTCTTTATTTAGAACTGTAGGTGAATAGGATCTCCAAAGGGAAGCAGTCCTTTGCTCCTATCTATTGATGAACAAAGAATACTTAAGATGCAGAGGAATTATCTACCTAATTGTCATTGGGAAAAAAAATGGCAGTCATTATAATTTCCTAGAAACTTAGAATTGTTTACATAGCATATTTGTAGAAAAAAAGAAAATATTTCCATTTTCAAACCCTATTGTGAGTCTTATTCCCATTCATACAGATCCTGCGTTATTAAGAATATTATTTGGTAAATAACGGCACAAAGGTAATTCACCTCAGTTTATTTTTTTTTTACATTTTTTTCCCCTGTTGGCTCTAATGGACAAAGAAACCTCTTCTGAGTCACAGAATGAAGCAGCTGAGGCAACTGAGTCTCATGGTCCCTGAGGCTCCTCTTACCTAGTTAGTAAATAAATCTGAAATCATCAAGTCTAATTGTATGATAGAGCCTGAAGACAAGAATAGAAAATACTTCCCAAAGGATGAAAGACAGCTTTGGCTGAGGACAGCTTAGCACTTGCTAGAAAGAAGGAGGATGTAATTTTTTAGAAAAAAGAGGGAGAACTTTCATGAAACAAAGACATTCATCTGTTGGATATCTGCATATGTTACTATAATACCACAGTAAATGGCTGCTGCCAGAACTATGGTTGTTTATCATTCATTTATAGTCAAATTAAGGCAGTAGTTTCCATAGTTGCAGCTGTGCTTTTTGTGCCCTTAATAAAGTTCCCTAGGTTTCAAACATAACCTCAATGTGTAAGAGCAATACAGGAGAAACATTTGTGTTACAAGGCAAAATAATTAGTAATGCAAGAAAATCTGTATGAGGATTCAAAAAACCATTTATTGGATTAATAGGAAGCCTGGATATTTGCTGCTGGAATACTTTGCAGAAAGGATAACATTAAGAGGTCACAACTCTGGAATACGGGACATAAATCAAAAGTGGTTCTGTGCTGCTATGACTGAAAAACTGTTGCACCACAACTGTATTAAGTCTCTAGTTCTTTGCTTTACTCTGCTTTGCAGTCAAATATCTTTACAACATGAACACAGACAGCAATCCAGAAGTTTTGAAAGTATGGCATGAAAAAAGACTAAGAATTGTACTGATGATATTCCTCAGCTTCACCATCTGCCTGCACTCTACTGCATTCAGTTGTTCCAATAAAATCCCAATGAAACAGAGGTGAGATGTGTATCTCTAGCAGAGTTGGCAAAACAGCTGCTATAGTGGAACAGTAAAAACATTTAAAGTTCACATTTGATACAAGAGCCTTCTTCCATGCAACATAGATTTTAGTTTCCCTCTGCATCTATTTCTTTTCTGCTTTGGCAAATGTTTAGTATGC
The DNA here is from genome assembly GCA_013396635.1 of Penelope pileata. Taxonomy (NCBI): domain Eukaryota; kingdom Metazoa; phylum Chordata; class Aves; order Galliformes; family Cracidae; genus Penelope; species Penelope pileata. The sequence continues at coordinate 1,042,029 of WBMW01005156.1, read as the reverse complement.
ATAGAATCCTCTAAACAAAATAAATAAGTGTAGGTGTGTATTTTAAATAAGTGCTTTTCTCCTTCTGTTGCTTTTATACACAAATCTGGGTGAAAAAAAATGTTTCACTGTGACAGCTCTGACCACCCTCCATGACAGGTCAGCAGATGGTGTCGATAAATGATGAATCTGACAAGTTTTGGGGGTCAGTTGACTGAAAATGAAATACTGTAAAGGGAAACGTTCACTGTTTTTCAGCTACAATTTCATAGCACTATCTAACAAAAACACAAATGAGTATTTAGTGCTGGTCAAAGAAAATCATTCGCTAACGTGTGATTCGTAGCCCATTAATCTTGGTTGCCCATCCTCCGGCTTCAGTCTGAGAAGCATTTTAGCTCAGCAGGTGATGTTGTCAGTGACAAATGAACAAGATTTAAATAAAGTGATGAGGACAAAGCCCACTGATTCAAAATGAATCTTCCTGTTTTTGGGAACTGTGATGATTCTTGTCTTACTGGAAACAGTGCTAGTAGCTTTGTGGACTTAAAGTAACAGAATGAAAAAATAAATTTCTGAGATAGTAAACTTTAAATGAAGGGAAAGCTTTCTGAGAAGCAACTACAATTATGTTCCATGCAGGATTCAACAGATTCTTTCAGGTTTTGCCTTGTTTCAGGGGAATTTGTTCACATGGAAGGTAAAATGCATTACACCTAAGCTATGAAATTTCCATACTGAATTGGGGTGACATGTCAGATGGCGCAATGCAGTGTGTCCAATGGTCTAGAAATTATCCAGCTTTGGGACCATGAGACAGTGTGGAAGGAAGGAGTAGATGTGTGTGGTACAGTGTTTGCACATAGAGAAGAAATTGAGAACAGTAGATACAAATCTGCTGTGGGAACACTAGCCTGCCGAGGGACACAGTGCTCCCTGTGGTACAACGTATAGAAGATTGAAACAAGAAAGGTAATAGAAGTTGGAGGCAATGATGTTACTGGTGCCCATACAGACTTATTAAACGCATGGTGGATTCTGTTGCACAGATATATGTTCACAGTACAGCTAAAGGGCGTGTGCCCACTGATGCTTAAGGAACAAGTGTTGTTCACTCAACAAGTTATTCTTAAGAGTTGATAGTCATAATTCTGCTTTTTGTTATCTAACAGCCAACTAGTCCTTTGGATCTTTCCCTGCTTTTTATCCATACAGGACGCGAAGCAATATGACTTTTAAATATTGATGTCTGAGCGTGTATCTGTGGTTGAACAACTTTTGGCAGAGATGTAGGAGCTTCCAGACCAAAAATTTTTAAAATCAGCAGTTGATGTGAGATGGATTTAAACTTGCACAGTGGAAAAAAAAATTAAATGAACATAGGGATAATAACTATTTTCTTTGGTCTATTTCCATGTTGTCTTTGTGGCATTAGATAAATTTTAGATTTCATTGCATCACATTCTTGAACTTGATACAAAGAGATTTGTTGACTTGTTTAACCCTGCAGAATGGAATCTGGAAGAGATTATAATGGATAAATAAGTAAATAATTGGGAGTAATTAACAATGAAGATAATGCAAGGCAAATTAGGACAAATTAAGAGCTGGAATTCCTAGAGTATAAGGGATGTTACTGATCCTGACATGGCTATTTGTTTTCAGACAACGCACTAGTTTTGTTAGGTAACATCAAAGCCATGGTGCAAAGCAGTGGTGTGGTGTATGGTTATCTGATAACAATTTCCATTTTGTTAACATCTGCTTCATATTCCTGGGATACCTACAGGATATACATGACATGATTCAAATCCAGTTTCAATTTCAAATGAAGAAAACTCTGAAACAGCTGATAACTTGCACATTTATGGCAGCAGAAAAAGATCTCAATGCCCATGACTCTTCTGTTTCTGCAGACTCTGAATATAAGGACCACATCCACAACCTCAATTCACAATTTCTCTTATGTTCTCAAAAGGAAGAGTACTATCTGGACAGAGAAGGAGTTAAGTCAGGCATATGTCAAGGATTGCTTTTTCCAGTCTCTTTAAGCCACAAAAACATGAACTGCTATGCAAAAGTCCTTTGGGAGTCAATAGCACTGTTACAGCAGACTTAATATTTTAAAATGTGAGTCTGGGAAAAACAGATCATGAGGGACTAGGAGGAAGAATTGTGTATCCAGGAGATGGAAACAAATATAAGAAAGAAGAGAAGGAGCAAAAGAATGTTTTCTGAGATGCTGAATGCAGAAGTGTAATTGAAGTCCCAAGGATTCACTTTTTAAAGCTGGCTGTGGGAATCTAGCTGACAAGGGGAGGTATCTCAAGGAGATAAGGAAGAGTATTCTGCAGCAAGTCATCCAGTAGATCCAGAAGAGAATGATACAACAAATTACAGGGTAGAGAGACTAGAAATTTTTGAAAATAAGAAAGGCGATATTAGAAAAGTTAACCCAAAAAAATGAATGAATGGGTTTGTAAAACAAAACCAAGTAAATAATTTCAGCTGTGGACAGCTGCAATGCCTCTGAGAAACGAAGCAAAGTATGGAGAAATTACACAGAAACAGAAAGAGTGACTACTGACGTGCAAGTGGAGGCACTTCCTGGTGTCCCATTCATCTGTCTAATATCATGCAGCTGACTAGAAGTTAGTAGACATTGCAATCTAGGGGCACATTCATATCCTTACTCTTCACATGCACCACATACATTCACCACTTTGCTTCTGAAAATGGTGGATAAGAATGTTGTATTAGGGGTTCCGGGGTACCCTCTTTTAGTTGCAACATGGTGGTTGGCTGCTTTGCTCTGGTTCCTGCTCAGTCTTATGCTCTGGAAAGACTGATTGGTGACTTACATACCTGGTGCTAATAGCAATGGTCACTTAGCCTGGTTATTCTGAGAGATAGGGCATATAAGGTGTTGGAACACAGTCACTGCCATTTTATCTCAGGGAAGTCCTTTCCTGGAGAAACAGAGGAGAATAAGATGATAGACGACGTTTAAAAAGTAATCTAACCTTATTATAAATGAAGAAAAATTGAGTTGTGCAAGGTAGAAGGACAGGAAAAAAAGAAAAAGAAGAAAAAAAGCACCTTCAAAGCTGTTGAGGAGAAATTGGAGTGATTATATAAGAAACAGAAGGAAGTGGAAGTTAATCCTGGTTTCTACAACTTTTCTTTGAAATTTAATGCAAGCAATATCCCTTAAGATGATTTTTTCGACATTTTTAATGTGTGACTGCAGTGGAGATCCGTTGTCCTGTTGGAAGGGAGGAGAAACTGTTACTAAGCCTGATCACTTTACATTCTGTAAAATTGTCAGAATCAGGTGAATCTGTGCCCATACTCAGCTCCCACACTCATGCAGACAATGAATATTTTTCTATTGCAGTTGAAGAGAAACTCGGGTGTAAAGCACAAGGAAAGCAAAAGACATTGATTTATGCCTCTTATTCAGTGATCTAGATGTGCATCTCATAGGGAGTTATGTAGACCAGCACTCCTTTAGGCTTAACATTGTGGTCAGAAAACCTTGGGAAGCTCTGTTCCTTTAGGCTTTCTTGTATGCCTTGTGTCTATAATTTCCAAGTTACTGTGCCATGTATAATATATTTTTAATTTTTTTTCCCCCCATTTCACTGAGAAAGGGATGTCTTTCTCTAGCTGCTGTGGAAAACATTTATGGAAGACTGAGCTTTAGGACATGTCTCTGTCCTTTTTAACTTCGTTCTGTATCCCACATAAATACAGCAGCCTGAGTACCTATTGCTATGTATCATCCAGGAACTTGTCAATTGCACCTCAAGATTCAATATTTAGCCTCTAGATTAGATGAGAAACAAGAACCTAATGAGAATGAGATGCATAACCTCTGCATCTATTATTTGTAGGTAATAGAGGTGGTATTTTGTGACTGGCAGAGTTAGTTTCTGACAGGAGCAAGGACAAAGCTCCTGACAGAAACAAGCTCTGGATGAGGAAGAATGGGGCTGCCAGGCAAGAATAAGTTTATAGGGAAGCTGGAAAAGAGAATATTATCCTTCTTGAAAAAAAAAAAAATCTCTGCAAACACAGATATCTCTCTGTAACAGTTTGAGCCTTCTTTCTGAATGTGACTTCTGTGATCAGTTCTTCCAAAAGTGGGAAAGCGCTGCTTCTTTGTGTGATATTTTCCTTAGCAGAAGGTGTTAGCTACAGTTTTTATGTATTTTCAGATCAACAAAGCCATTGATGTTATATGGCTGGGAATTCTCGTAGGTAAATCTTGGCATGATGTGAAATATGGCTGAGAGATTTCTGTCATATCACTGTTGCCTATTTTCTTCTCTGGGGCATGAATACAGGAAGAACTGTGGCAGCTGTGTGACCCAAAACCTGCCCTGAGATCTGCAGGGTAGTTGGGATTTCAGCGTATTGCTTTGGAGAATCATGAGAAAAATGGCAACATTTCCAAATTATTGAAATGTACTCTGGATAGTCGGTTTAGGACAGATTGTTTCTACTCATTTGCTGTTTGGATGTGGTCTTAGACACCCAAGATGTTCCCTTCAGTCTCTATTAATCAAAAATGCTAGTTTGGGATATCCACTTTGAACAGTTTCTAACCAAACTGGCAAGAATATTTCTTTATATGATACTTAAATGATGAGGTACTTAAATGATAGAGGCTTCTGCAGTAACAGCCTACCTGGCAGTCCAGATTCTGTGCAAATCAGCAGAGATGCACCTGAATTTGCTTGTTATGAATGAAGATACAACCAGGCTTCAAAATGCTCTCTAATCTCATAGAAAATATTAATGTTGTAAATGCCTTTTTTTGTTTTTCCAGCCACTACCATTCTGAACAAGATATTTTTACGCTCATGGTTTGTGTAAGCAGGCACACCAATATTAACAACTTTGAGCATGTCAGGCAAATATTTTGTATTTCTGAGGAAACAGGGTGCTAATCTTAAAATTAGCCCAGATGTTTTCTTGTAAACTACAAATTAGACAATAAGGCTTAACAGGGCATGCAGTTATCATAGAGTAATCATAACTGTGGAGATTTATATGGCACAGTAGAATTTAATGTTGTAAGTATATGGGTGATAGGAAATCAACTGAATAAAAATTATGGATGATATGCTCAGATCCTAAAATAATTTTTTTATAAGGAATCACTGTAAGATTAAATGAATGGGATAACATTAAGTTTTAAAATTAATGGTTTTCTTTCCTGTATGTATATGTTTAAATCTGGAAAAAAGTTTGGCCAGAGTCATGCTGTATCAGATTCTGGCTCACTTTATGGTAAGTCTGCTGTTAGTCCTCAATAACAGAAAGTCTTTTGGAGAGCAATTGCAATCCTCCCCTTGTCAAAGGACTGGAGCCAACATTGACACTGAAAGAGCTGTTCTGTCTGTAATGAAAATCCCAAACAGAGTACAAGACCTGCATCAATAACAAGCTATTCCTTCTTGGCAGAAACCCAAAGAGAAGGCAGGTGGCACTAGCATTACCTCCGTTCTGATGATGTGAATCTCTCTGCAGAGTTGCAGGGGTTCCATTCTGCCATATGAAAATATAATTTACAGCCTTTTTTAGTTGGAATTGGTGAATTTAGCCCTTTTGATTTCCCTTTCACTAGAGACAAATGCTCTTGTGTTCTTTAAAAGAAAAAGTCTAGAAAAGGAAATCCATGACAGTACCATTGTACTGAGATACTTCAGTGTCAAAGATAGAGTATCTGACCTATAAGGGTGTGGTGAAATGTGATAAGGGAAAGTGCTTTCTATTTCCAACTGCCACAAAAACCAGCATAAACAACTTTAATAACTGAAAAGTTCTTCCAACATATCCTGAGAAAACAGTCTGTTTAAAACAATGAAAATGCTTGAAAGCCTGAGCAGCCTTGTTTCAAGGACAGAAGGACTTAGTTAAAGGAAGGGGAAAAAATAAAGTGGAATTAACTTGTTATTCAGAGCTGCGTTCAAGCATAAATGGTTTAGATGCAATTATTATGGAGAAATATTTAGATGATATAGCATGCTACATGCTGCTGACAGCTGCCTGTATGTGAGAATCCACACATCTTGTTTGCGGGCAGTGGAGCTGTCAGGTGGCCCTTTCCCATTAAGGAAAGATAGAGACTGAATCTATTGTCTCACAGAACACTTCAGCTCTCCTGAGAAGGAAAGAGATGGCAGTACAAGCAAGGTTGATGAAATGCCACTACAAATTTAAGAGCGACTTCTTGCCAGATATCTTTCTGCCACCAAACAGACAAACAAAATAAAATTCCTGGAGTTTCTGCTATTTAGATGTAGCACATGTGACCACAGTTTGGAGGTAACACTTAAGTTGAACTGGAGCTCTGTTGTCTTACAAACTGCCACCAAAATCTGTAAAGGGCAATTATTCGTTTTAAGAACCAGCCTTAAAAGACTGTCCTTAACAGTGTCTGAATGTTGTGCAAGGAGACAACATTTGTAAAATCTGCACATTAATCCAAGTATTGTTCTCTCTTCCACGTTTGGTAAACTATTGGGAACCTTGAATCATCTTGCCTAATGATGTATCAGTTGTGTTGCAGTGTTGGGAACACTGGGAGCTTCTCCAGGCAGAGACTGAGGGAGCTGTGTGAAGACTGGAGTGGCCACGTGAAGACAAGGCACCAGGAAGTTAACACCCTCCACCGAGTTAGTGATGGTGGCATTAGAAGAGAAAGAAACAATTTCACTGAATTGTTTCAGAGTTTATAAACCATAGTTAATACAGAGATATTTTGGTTTCCTTGATGCTGAGCCAGAAATGAATTTTCAGGAAAAAAAAGACAGAAAGAAAGAAAAGAAAGAATATAGAAAAAAAAATTCTCAATTTTACGCCTCACTTTGAAGTGGATGACTGTAAACGCTCTTTTGGAATTATTCTATTTTGATTAAAATACTTAATACATTAAAACTAACATGGTGCAGTGAAAAATCACTTTCTAGTCTCCCAATTAAGAGACTTATGGAGAAAGAAGGGCATCATGTTTTCAATTCCTGCTTTGCTGAATGTTTATATAAAGAGAAAGACCTTCATGGAACACTGACGGTATACTTCTGCAACCCAACTTTTTAGATGGTAGGTAATGAACAATTGCTGTGAATAAGCAGTCTACAGCTGATCTGTTGAATTTCAGTAAACACAAAGATTAATGAATTCCTCAGGTCATGTGTTAATCTATGTTCAGATACATTTGATTTCATGATACAACAACAAAATCCTGAGGCTTCATTCTCTGAGAAGCTCAATTGCATCTACTGGCTCTTGTTACCATTCTGGTAAAAATAAGACATGCCTAGGATAAAGCAGGATAGATTGACTGCAAAGAACATTGTAGGAGATGGCATCAAACATCTATAGACAGCGGAAGGAACTGAGAATCAGATATGTGATATCAGATATCAGATTTCAAAAATTCTAAATAACAAGAAGTTTTGAACAGTCTTGCTCTTGAAGATTACAGCTTGGATATCTAGAAGTGCATATAGTTTGCTATTTTGTGATTACATGATCAAAAATATGTACAATTTTTTATAGAGAAATTTTTAAAAAACAAAATCATTCTCACTGTATATTTTCTTAATTTTCAGTTTGCCTAACTGAAAAATGACCCTCTCAGAGGGTCAATAGCTGCAACTACCATGCAGGATACTATACATTACATGTATGTTACATTGATAAAATGTCCATAAAACTATCTTCACCTTTCTTTTCCAAAGTAATCTCTGATCACTTTTTTTTTTGATACTGCATTTCCTAGTCATTTTAAATATTTAAAACTACAAAGTTCTGTGAAAAGCAGTTTGTCCACTCAGCACTTATAAAATAATTATTTTTTGATGTACATTTCTATTGTTGTCTTAAAACTTTCATCTCAGCTCACATTTGGAGGCATAAATTACTGAATTTAGCATAAAATTCTAGTATAAGCTGTGCTTTTGTAAATCAACCATTAATCTGTGAACATGTTGCCTCTTCATTTTCCGTTTCCAATATGCATTTTCTTTGTCCATATGTAGGGGAACTGTTGATCACAATCTGAAGCGATGATTGAGCACATGGGAGAGGGGTGTGGCTGGCCCAGGAAACACCAGCAGATTATTTTCACCTGTACTCTGGAAGAGGTGAGCCCAGTGGCTGGAAGGGGTGGATGCGGTCTGTGTCGCCCTAGGTTTATATAAAGGCTAGGCAGATAAAGCTAGAGCTGTTGAAGGAAGCAGCACAAGAAAGAAGAGATCAAGAAGGAAGGAGCTTTGTAGAAGGCAGTGAGTTAGTCAGGTGAGTTTGGACATTTTGGTACAGCATATGAGATACGCTGTAGATATATCCTCTGTAGTTATTTGGTAACTTTTGCTGTAGTTTTACAGTGTATTTTTAAATCAACTGTACGTCACAATATGAATTAAGCAACCTGAGTATATTCATAATTTATTTTCAAAAGAAATATGCATTTTTTGTAAATTAAACTGCAAATTGCAGTGGTTTGTTTTGTTTATAATAAATACTTCGGAACTATGAAAAAACACAGCACAAATCATAGATCAATATGATAAAATCAAATCTTGCCCTATAAATAGAAATAAGTTTTGTGCCGAAATGGTAAATAAAATACACTTTTATGTTGGTTCAGTGTTGCAGAAATTACATTTTATTAGGAGAGCTGCTCTGGAAGCAATGCCTCCTATTTTATTATGTTGGCCCATAACGTCAGTGGCTGATGTTGGAGGTATGGCAGTAGAGGTTGAATCTTTCCGCCAATGTTCAGTTTGATTTTGTTGCTGTGTGACAGATGGTAGTAGAGGGGCAGTCTGGCCAAATGGCATTTGACAGGGAAGTGCGGATGAAATAAAGATGTGAGATTAAATTCCTACTTATGGAAAAAATGGCACCCACTGACGTTTATTGATGCTTGCTGAATGTTTACGGAGACCGAAGAGTGGATGCGAGTATGATGAGGCAGTGGGTGGTGCATTTCAGCAGCGGTGACAGTGGTCACCTCCGCTGATGCAGATTTATACAACTGTGGCATGCAGACTCTTGTTCACAGCTGGTGAAAATGCATGGCTAATGGTTGTGACTGTGTTGAAAAATAGTGTTTTGTAGCTGAGAGTCTGTTCTATCAAGTAGCATTATTGTGCCCTTTGTATCTATTATATTTTGCATGGAAATAAATAGGAGGCGTTACTTTAAGAGTGACCTAATGCACTGCTTTTTGATTACCTGTGCAGTTATTTGCTTCTTTTAAAACAGTAATAAGTTTACTTCAATAATGAAAATAGCAAATCAGAATTATTACTTTTTTTCAGGAAAACATAGCTGATGATAAACTCTCTTTCAACTGAACGTTCATAATCAGTCGAGATATACTCCAGAAGGTTGCAATTTCGGGAGCTGTTCAGCTACTTAGTTGCTAAAATTGAGATATTTGCCAAAAATAATGCAAGGAAAAATATGTATGCAAACAAATCCTATCTCATGTCTCCTTTTGAGTGAAATAATTATCTTCGGTCTGTTGACCATCAGGTCAATTTAGTTGTCTAAAGATGGTTTCTGTTCCACCCAAGATGGCCTGGTGTATCTAAGACAGCCACACAAAGTTGGAAATATGACGTAGGATCTAACAGAAGCTTGTGCCTTTCTGAAATGGTATAATATCCCGAGGAATTTCAAAAAGATTCTTGCGTTTAGGCAGTAAAATCAAAGTAGGCTGTATGCATGTAACAGGAGCTTAGACATGTGGCTCATATGGTGATATCTAAAAGTAGGTATCTTAATTTTGAATGGATTTCTAGAATAAGAGCCTGCAGTTATGATTTAGTGCTACTTTTAGAGAGAGATTTTGATCTTCTTCCTACTAGATAAGTCTTATTTCTCAGTGGACTGAGAAAGGAAATCATTGGAAAACTTAAAACATTATTATGTATGGTTACATGCAGCAAACCAGGCTGTTGAACTCAAATGTGGAAAACGTTTTTAAAAACCTAAGCAATGCCTGACAATGTTGGATATGAAATTTTTTTTTATTTAGTGTAAAATGCTTCAATGTTCCATCACTATTCCGCTGCAAAAATGATGAATGCTGGGAACTAACACAGGCTGGGTTATACCTGAGCATATGCTTGATCCATTTCTTACAAAGGATAGAGTCAGGCATTTAGGAACAAAATATATTTACTTGAACTATACCACTTAAGACATTTATTACACATTCATTACTATCCACTAAATGTTTCTGTGTTTTTTGAGCATCTTATTTTTATTTGGATGAGTTGCTATTCTTATGAGAACTGCAAACTGTGATACAGAAGCTGAAACCAAGATGGATCTGAAACTCTCAATCATGAGTCTACAAAACGCTAAGTGTCAGACATACATACGCACATATATATTCATATGTACAAAAAATGTACCTGAAGGACTAGGGTTAAATCCCAGCTGTGAAGAAAGTAGAGTCTGATAGTTTTTCCTATCAAACACAATATAACACAATATATTCAACTATGTATTTTTAAGGCGCTTTTAATTTTGGGATCACTTCAGAAGTTAGAACATGGCTGTACAAAATCAGGGGTCTTAGGAATACTAAAATGTTTATATAACAATTGATAATCAGAGGACTCAGCTGATGCTCCTGACATTGACTCTGCAAACAGTGTTGCTTGCTATCCATTTTTTTTGCAAATAATGTCTTTGAGATGAGCGTAGCTTGTGAATCCACGTGGCCAAGGCAATGCAGAAGCTGCAGCCTGATTCAGAGATCTATCATAGATTTGCTATGGAGTACCATTCATGTTTAGAAACTACAGATTCTGTTCATTAATGTTGAAAGGAGTAGAATGCTGGTTTCAGGTACAGATATTTAGATCTGGAGCACTTATCTGGAATGAAAGGATAATGCATGCTTTGGCAAGAGAAATTACTAATACAAATGTGTGTGGGACTAAGTAAAGATAAAAGTAAGGGGAACTAATTTGAGCAGCAGTTAAGTTCTTTGTGTAGAAATGGCAGTTGTCAATATGCACATTTGTCAGACAAATACACTTCATGCTGCTACTTGCATCTGCTTAAGGTGCTTTTGATTCCATATTTACTACTGTGATGCTTTACTCTGAGAGTATTGCTCATTTAAATGGTGGTGCTTCTTGTCTTTGTTTCTTATTACTCTGATGTGTGTACTAGCATCTATTATAAAACCTTCCTACCAAGGCATAGCATCAGCAAAAAGGGAGAAGGCAGATAAACGAAGGGTAATTAAGTACTCTGACACAAGACTTCATGCATACGTATTCTTCAAAACCCCTCTATTGCCCTTCACATATTTCCACTTACCTTCTTAATAGTACAAATCCATAGTGCAAAGCTATGCAGAAAAAAATATAAACTTCTCAGAAAGAAGTAACTTAAGAATATTATTTATATGGATAAACATTAAACAGGAAATCTTACTGCTAGATGCAGTGCTACTGCAGGCTGCAGGTGAATTCTCAATAGATGTGGTGCAGCAGTTTTGTTTTTCCCAGGTCCAGTCAATAGTGAAGCTGAGCAGGTATTTTCAACAGGCAGATGTCTGCACTCTTACATGCACCTGTGTGCATGTATTATGCCATACACACACTTCATCAGTGGCACATAGCAAAGCAGACAAAGGCCAGTGCCTTCACTTGCACCAGCATAGTGAATACACATAATGTTACATTCTTCTGTGCTTGCTCCTCCTGAATGTTCCCTGATCATTTTCATACCCTTAGTCCTTCCCCTAAACCTCATAATGAGTTTTACATAGCACCCACATTCTCTTCCCATGAATCTCATAATAAGTCCTATATTCCTGGAAGTAATTACCCCCTCTGACTTACGCGGCGTTCAAGGAAAACTGTCTCTTTCACTGACTCCTCTTCATGGGCCTTCTCTTAGGAACAATGGTCAAATCATTCTGCTCTGATAGTTTAAGGAGTAGCCAATTTAGTGTGTGACACTTTCACTGGTAGTGTAACTAGAGCTCTTACACTAATCTTTGTTTATTGCCATTAGCCTTTAATCACATAATCTACACTTCTGTGGACTTGAAATATGTATTATCATTGTAATCATGTTGCAACTTTCTTATCTGTATCAGTCAGTGTGCAAGTAATTGCAGGGAATATATTTGTGCCTGTCATCTTCAAGGCCCAAATTTGCAAAGCTGCCATCTAACTCTTATTCGGAGGCTTGATCACATGAAAAAGGATAGGGTTTTAGCTTTACTAAGGTACTAAGAACGTAAGACCTTGATAAACATAGTTCTGTGTCACTGTACTCATCTCTATCAGTCAGTGATGCTCTCACAGAGACAAATAGATAAGAGAAGTTAAGATAAATTAAAACTCTCATTATCAAGAAATAAACTGTGTGCTTGAAGAGCTGTTTAAGAGGCTCCGACAAAGTCACATTTCAGGTGCAGGTGAGGAACTGTGCAGGAAAAAACTGATTTATGAAACTTCATGTAGAATTTTTCTTTCTTAAATAAAGAGAAGAAAGAATTACTCTTCTCGAGCCTCTGGCCATAGGGCTCATGTCTTTGCAGTATTCCCCAAAATATGCAGAATGTGATGAATTGCAAATTATGTGGCCTTGTGTGTAGCGAACCATTTTTCTTTTTGGCTCAAGTATGTTCAATTTTCCTGTAGCATAAAAAAGATTGTTAGCTTTTAAGCTCCTTCTGCAAACAATGTTTTGGAAATATCATTCACTTTTATTTAATTCTCAGAATTTTAATAAGGCATACAGAGCATTAATATTTAAAGTCTTCTTATAAAATTATTTTTTTTCCATGGTAGTATTTGTTCAGTTTTATGATTGACTGGAGTGCAATACATTTGCATTTCAGGCTCTAAGAAGAATTAAGAATTCCTGTCTGACATGCTAGAGTTCATTCAAACTCATATTTGGATGAAAAAAGAGCCCCATAAGATGCCAAAGGTTGAGGAGGGGGTGTTGAGGCAAAAGTGAAGGAGACTGCAGCCTAGCTGAGAAGTTGTGAGGAAAGACAGTTCCTCCAGAGTTACTGTTTGGTAGCTGTGGCTTTGGGTGTTTAAACTGCTGTTCCACTGACTTAAATTATTGCCACTAAAAGTCAGATTAAATCACTTCTGCATTCATGTATAGGTTTTTCATTGCTTGGATAATCAATATTACATTTCTTAGAGAAATTCATTTCCTTATAGATACGTGATGTTACATTCCCAAGAGGCATATTGTGATATTTAGTCTAAAAATGACTTCAATTGAATTAATGAAATGAGTTCTTATCAATATATAGTGATTTCTGAAACAAATGGGAGAAAATAATTTCTTTCCTGATACATCTGTCTTCATGAAGTTGTAGTTCAGAAGATGGACAAATGATATTACCCCATGATTATTCTTTCTTCTATTCACAGAAAATGAGGAAAATATTTTCAATACTACTGCCAAAGCTAACTGGGCCCAGAAAGAGTTTTTTCTCATCTACCATCTCTCCAAAGACTTTCAAATGATAAATGAAGTACTTCAAGAAGCGCTATTGTCTCAGTCATAGAATCCTTAGGATTGGAAGGGACCCTTTAGGTCATCTAGTCCAACTCCACTGCAGTGAACAGGGACACCTACAGCTAGATCAGGCTGCTCAGAGTGTGGTCCTGCCTGACCTTGAATGTCTTCAGGCACTGGGCTTCCACCATATCTCTGGGCAGCCAGTTGCAGTGCTTCACCACCCTTACTGCAAAAAACCTTTTCCTTACATCTAACCTAAACCTCCTTTCTTTTAGTTTTGAAATAATTTCTAAAGAGTCTGTCTCCCTCTTTCTTTCAGCCTTCCTTTAGATACTGAAAGGCTGCTATCAGGTCACATGGGAGACTCCTCCAGGCTGAACAGCCCCAGATCTCTCAGCCTTTCCTTGTAGGGGAGCTTGCTCATGTCCAGCTTGCCATCCACCAGTATTCCCAAGTCCTTTTTGTCAGGATGGTGCTCCATCCTTTCATTCCTCAACTTGTATTGACAGTGGGGGTTGCCATGGCCCAGGTGCAAGACCTTGCATTTGGATTTGTTGAACCTCATGAGGTTCTCCTGGTGCTACTGTTCAAGCCTGTCTAGGTCTCTGGATGGCATCCCATTCTTCAGGTGCGTCACCTACACCACACAGCTTGGTGTCACCTGCAAACTTGCTGAGGGTGCACTCAATCTCACTGACAATGTCACTGATGAAGATATTGAGGAGTATTGGTCCCATCGCTGACCCCTGAGGAACACCGCTTGTCACTGATGTCCATCCAGACACTGATCCATTGACCACCACTCTCTGAGTTTGATCCTGCAGCCGGTTTCTCATCCATTAAACAGTCTGCCCATCAAATCCATATCTTTCCAGTTTGGAGAGAAGGATGTTGTGTAGAATGGTGTCAAAGACTGCTGAAATCCAGATAGGTGACATCAGTGGTTCTTCCCTTGTCCATTGATGCAGTTGCATCGTTATAGAAGGCCACTGGGTTGGTCAGTCAGGACCTGTCCTTGGTGAAGCCATGCTAGTTGTCTCATATTAGTCAGACTGTTAGGAACAAGCACCCTGTTTGTTTGTCCCAGTATGAGTCCCTTTCTAACAACCACTACCATTACTGTATTTTCTATGGAAGAATAATCACAACCAACTTAGCTTCAGTGATCTTTAAAGTGACTATTCTATATCATTTTGAAAAGACTGTCTTGTGATGTTGCCATGTTAACACATTGCATGTTACTGAGGAAAATGGTCTTAGCCACTAATTTACTGTAATACAGGAGATATTAAGGAGTTCCTGGAGTTACCAGTTTCTGCAGAGCAGAAGCTCTTGACACTCATGCAGCAAAACTGAATAACAAACTGATTACAGTAATATATGTAAGGTTTAGCAGGACATTCCTGCCACTGTATCCAGAAGTGTTTACTTAAAGTTTTCTAAAAAAGTATGCTTAAATTTTGCCAGAAACTGGAGAAGCATCCCGTGGAATTTTTGCAGAAATTTTCTCTCACTTTTGAAAGAGCTTTGCTATTGATACTTCACTGTAGTTACAGCTAAATAACATTGGCTAATCCAGGATCCTTTCAAGTCAGAGTGCTGTATTAAAATTGAAGTAATGGAGCACATGTTGTGATGTAGATTGATTTCTGATCTTTATGAGTATGCCATTATTCCTAAAGTTACGCTGCTCATGCATTCACCTTTATCTAGATGTAATGCTTTGGAGATATTCAAGCCCCAGTGAAGTTTAATTTGAAATCCTTTTTGCTTCTACATTGCTTTCATTTGCATGAAACTTTTTCATGTGTCTTTTCTCTTACCGGTTCGTATGGGTTACTGCAGCACTTGGTATCACATATAATATTGAAGAACATTTGTTTCAGTTTTCTTTCTAATTCATCATTTCAAGAAGGTGAATATTTTTTCATTTTCCCCTCATTTTTTTCCCCATTTGTTTCTCATATTAGAGTTTACATTTCCTTCTTGCTACATTCCTCCTTCTTCCCTTTTCAGTGGAACCATTCTGTAGGAGGAGAGGCATAGCCTATAGAAAAATGCCTAGTTTAACAAAAAGTAATTCCTGAATAACCATAACAGAAATGAAAATGTTAGTTTTCATTCATCTGAAATCGAAAATAATTTTGATTTTTGTCTTTTAAGGTACTGCAGAAAACATTGAGATCAAATAATCCTGTTCATGCCTCTCAGTAATTTCTTTCATTCAAGTACCTTTAAGCCGAGGGCTGGATGAGCTTGAAAATAAAGTCTAATGGAAGAGAAGTTGTTCCCTGGTTTAAAATTTTGCATACACATAGTAAAACTAAAGCAAAGTAAGGAGAGAATTTCAGAGTGACAAAAGACTGAATGTCAGAAGGAAATGAATATATCTGTTTCAAAAGAAATGAAGTTTAAATCAATGCAAGAAGAATCAGTGGATTATGTCAGTTATTTATGACTTGGATGGAATTCATCAGGGAATGTAATGAGGTAACCAGAAAACTGGAAAATTAGCCAATCATCCCACAAACACTGAAAATTAGTCATCACCATAAAGCCAGTAAAATCATGTATAGAATTAACAACAAGCATGAACAGAAAGGTTAAAAAGTATGTGTGAGATAAAAGCTAATGCTTTCCTGATTTTTTTTTCTTTGTTTCTTCTCTGCCATTGAACTGCAAATACAGAGAAATATAGCTCATCCAGAATACATTAGATTTAAAAGATACATCTGGATTGTTTTTATGCCATGTGCATAGTAGATTTAACTGCAACCTTACCACAGATCTGATGTGTTCTCAATTTTTTTTGTCCAGAATTTCCAGATATCTTCAGCTCTTTCAGACTTTGAGGTATACGAGGTCAAAAAGTCATAAAAGCCCCAGAACTGGACACAATACTCCAGGTGAGGTCTCACGAGAGCAGAGTAGAGGGGCAGAATCACCTCCCTCGACCTGCTGGCCACGCTTCCCTTGATGCAGCCCAGGATGCGGTTGGCCTTCTGGGCTGCAAGCACACACTGCTGGCTCATGGTGAGTTTCTCATCAACAGACACCCCCAAATCCTTCTCCGGACTACTCTTGCNGGCACGATTTGCCCTTGGTGAAGCCATGTTGGTTGCTGCCAATCACCTCATCTCGATTTTCCACGTGCCTTAGTAGAGCCTTCAGGAAGATCTGCTCCTTGACCTTGCCAGGCTGTTCTGGTTTCAGCCTGCAGGTCTGGAAACTCCACACAGCTGTTCGCTCACTCCCAACGCCCCCCCCCCACCTCCTCCCAGCTGGGATGGGGGAGAGAATCGAGAAATAAGGTAGAACTTGTGGGTTGAGATAAAAACTATTTACTAACAGAAAGAGGAAAATAGAGTTAAATAACAGTAAGGATAATTATATACAAAACAAGTGATTGTACAATGCAATCGCTCACCTACCGTGACCAATGCTTAGTCAATCCCCAAGCAAACAGGCCCTCCCAGCTCACTTCCCTTCCTTATATTACATGCTGTCATATAGTATGGAATATCCCTTTGGTCAGTTTGGGTCAGCTGCCCTGGTCCTGTCCCCTCCCAGTTCCTGGCTCCTTATGCCTTCTAACTGCTTCACTGAGGAACAAAATATGTCCTTGGCTGTGTTCAACACTGCCAGGTGTTATCAGTTTTGTTTCTCTTCTGGGAGGAAAACATACCTTCGTACCAGACACTGTGAGAGAAGTAACTTCTGTTAGAAACTAAGACACAGGCACAGAGGTGAGACTGACCGGCCTGTAGTTTCCAGGATCTTCTTTTTTCCCCTTCTTGAAAATGGGGGTTATGTTCTCCCCTTTCCAGTCAGTGGGAACTTCACCAGACTGCCATGACCTTTCAAATATGATCGATAGTGGCTTGGCAACTTCATCTGCCAGTTCCTTCAGGGCCTTCAAGTTAGCAGTAAACAAAGGACGTCACAATTTGAAGGTCTCTTGTGAATGAAGAAAATGATGTGTACCTATGTAATTCTATTGCAACAATCGCACCCAGCCATTTGCAAAATGAGACTCTTGACAAAGTGCTAGGCTCATCAAGACTTGACAGTTTTCTATCTAAATAACATATTTTTCCTTTGTCAGAAATGACAAGATTTGTTTCTGCGTTATATTTTTCAAAGAGTTATAAATTGTCTAACAAAAAAAAAAAATCAAAGAAATACATGGAAAACTGACCTGCTTTGTAAATTTGCCTTATAACCTTTAATAAGCACCTGACTGTTTTGTTACTTGTATTAAACTAGAAATACCAAGTCCAGCTTATTTCTGAAAGCCAGTGCCAGGGGCAGAAGCATGTGTTTTAACAGAACAATTATTGATCTAAGCCGTTCATTACCACAAGAGTTTTTCCATTTATTCACACAAGGGGTAAATATGCTTAGAACTAGTTTGAGGTTTGTTTAATGTTATTCAGCCGTTCTTCACTTTTTACCTTTTTTTTTTTTATGTTAATAATAGAGTATCCAAATACAATTTAGCTCTGTTTTGAGCTGTTCTCTCTTTTTGAATCTCTCATCTATGTTTGGAGATGATGCAAAGCTGACTCTAAAACTGTGTGATAAAGGAGTCTGCCTTATTGAACTGGCAGTGAGTAACACAGAGCTGAATGAACACCGTCTAATTTGGTGATTTAAAAGCAGTTGTAATTACTCAATGTAGGTATGTGAGTAGTCTGAAAATTTACTATTTTCTTAACCATTCCCAGTAAACAACCCTTTCCTTTTCATGATCAACAATTTTGCTCTGGTTCTTGAATACACCCACCTATCTCTACACTCTTACAACAGATGTTGATAAATATTTACACAATGCTGTTGTGTGTTCTGTGTTCATGTTGTTCACTTTGGTCTAAATTTTCATTTCTTACTGTGTATCTTTTATTGTATCTCTTACTATGTATTGCCTTCACCTTTCCTGTACAGGAAGAGAGCAGGGCTGTACCTTGCAGCAGACGGCTGGTGCCAGCACTTAACATTTGTTCACGTCCTTCACACAGCAAGGCCTAAGGCAGTGCTCAAACTATTCTGTAGGCAGCATGGTGAAAGAGGAAAAGATTGTGCTCTACTGACCTTCAACGACTACTCTTAGTTATGTGATAAAAGAAGGAACAATGCAAATTGGCTCTTCTCATGTTCTTGGATAGACTAAGCTTATTTCACGTGGGTGCTAGAGAGAGTAGGAAAGTAAAAGAATTTATGGACAAATATCTCAAATATGAAGAAGTATATCTGAAACAGATTTTCCTTGTCTTCGAAGATATTTTGTAGACTGTTAGCCTATCACTTCTTTCTACTAGCACGGGAAAACATTTTCAATATGTGAAGGCATGGAGATTTCTTTGAGATTTAGATTTAATAATTTATTTCTAATCTTATTTGATAAGTTAAGAATGAGCGCCTTTTTAAGTTAAAATCTCGAGATTTATGGAAATTAAAGCATAATTCAGTGCTTGAGAAATAAGTAATTAAAAGGTAATTTGGTTTTATAATCTCCTCAATCTTAAAATAGAGGATTTCAGTTATTGAATCGCTCTCCAATCGGGGGGAGGGTGGAGAGGAAGATTCTGAGATTTTGACAGGTCATGTAGTAAGTTTGTTGATTCAGGATTTCATAACTTTAAATCCTCTATGGGTGTTGTCGTTGTTTTGGCCTAACACAAACAAGTGAGTATTTTCTCAATTGCTTTTTTCTCAACTGCCTTTTTCTTCCAAAATGTTTTTTTTCCCTGTGTAGACCTTGCGTCACCTCTCCTTGCATTTGTTGTTTCAGAAAAGACATTCAATATGTTGTAACACTGTAGGATTTCAGAAACTCAGGATCTCCAGCAGAATTCAGTGCCTTGCTAGTTGTGATCTTGTGTGTGTTAGTCTTTTGAGCAGTATGAATTAGTGCATTAATTTTCAAGTACATCACAATTTTGAAGTCAGACCTCTATGACTGTGGATACTGTAGAAGCATCTCTCTCTCCTTGTCCCTTGAGTGGACAAGCTAACAAGCTGGAACTGATCTGTTTAACAAAAAAAATTCAAAGGAAAAGAAAAAAAAACTAGAGAAGGGTCTTCTAAGACCCTCAAAGCCCCACAGCTAGAAAACTCCCAGAAATACCCTGACATTTTTTCTTCTCCCCATTTCCTGTTTCAGAGTTAGAAGTGAATAAATTGAAATGGATACATTTATGGAAAGTCTTCTCAGAATATTATGCTATGATTACCTTCTCTAACATTTTTCCAATCACTGAATTGTATTTCAAAACCCTAAGTGAAAAAAATTATTCCCTCTAAAGGAGAATCCTGTAAGATCATTTTCGTATTTTCTAATCCTTCTTTCACTAAAGAGGGAAAGTTTTATATGCACTTATTTGGTGTTTAGGAGAACATTCTGCCATTAACTTTCACTAAGAACTTAATTTCTTTGATACTTCTGACTTTTTTCCTATAAAACACTTTCTTGTAACTACTATGTTATAGTATATTTTACTTTTGATAGTCTGTAATGAGTTGCTTAATTCAACATGATAAAGAACACCAAAATAAAATTAATATGTAGGCAGAAACATACATTAGATGTAGGCATAAAGATGCAGATCTTCCATTGCACACTTCAAAGGGACCATTGGAATTTGGATCCAAATACTGCAGTTCGAGTTTTCTTTTTTGTAGAGAGAGCTTCATGTTGACTACTTAAACCACAAGATCATTACAGCACTGCAAGGCTGTAATAAACCTTCAGAGGCTTATTTTTTTTTTTTTTTGAGTCTCCTTGATCCCATTTTCAAGTATAAATACCTCCATAATCCCTTATTTTTGTGCAAAGGAGTTATTATTTCAGTAATACTCATTCTGACTGGACATTGCTGCATAAATAAAGTTCCTTTAACCTACCTGCTAAGAAGTTTTCATGCCCAGCTGCTGGCTCTACTTTTCCATGGTCTTTAGTTCCCAAAGTGCCAGGAACTAAGAGAAAACTGAAAATCATCTGTTTTTTTTTTCCTCAGATTTTATTTATGAGAAGGCAGTGTAAATACACAAGGAATTACAGCTTTGAAGAAAGATTTTTTTTTTTTTATTATTATTCATGCAGAAAGGGCCCTGAAAAAGTACAATTGCAGAAGATGACAAAGAATAGAGCTTAGTTCTTAAAAGTGCCACATCTTTCTAAAACTCTCATTTTCAAATACTGTTGTGGGTTTTTGAATCAATATACGTTTTTTGAACTTGTTTTTAGCTGAAAATTATTTAAGTTATTTAAAAGGTCCTCTTTTCAAGCAGTATTGTACAAAAGAAGTGTTATTGTACAAAAGAAGTGTTTATTCTTAGCTTTCATTGTTATATTTTAAAACAGAAGCCCATTTTTTAAACTTGATTGAGAAACAGTCCCTTGCCTTTTGGCACTCGTGCAACAGGTGCTTACAGCAAGCTCATAGAATGGACCTTTTACCAGTAAATGATGGGAGAGAGAGACTTTAAGATTAAGACAGTTAGAAAGGATTCTGAAGCTTTAGGCAAACGGGAGCCATCCTTTTTATACGGTTTTCAAAAGTGAACAGATGGTCTCTTCTTGGATGTGCATAGCTTAGGGAGTGCTGTGAAAATAGCATGTACTCTAAATGAGTTGCTGTTTAGCAGGAATGTAAACAGAAAAATCAGTAGGAAGGTAAGATGTTGGTAAAATACTGCGTTTCACTGATACTGTTCCTTGCAGCATGCTTGTGCTACTAGATTTATTTACTGTGTTATCTTATGTTTAGAAACACCTCATTCCACCATGTCAGTAAGTTTGTACTGCCATTATGCTATCAAGCAACGTATTAGTGTTCTACAGAAGCACTTGAAGTACAGCACTGCCACAAGATGCACTGCTTTCTGGTGATGAGTTTTATAAAACAGCCTTACAAGCTTCTGTGATAGCATTTGTCTTTGCACCTTGAGTATAAGACTAAAGAGATTTGACGCACTGTGTCTTGTTATGTCTGCTTCTGTCAACGTGGATTTGCGTGACTCGCAGTGATACAATGTGATGTGAGCTGTAATGCATCAAAGGGACTTAAAGATTTTCTGCATTTTGAATAATAACAGCAACTTTTGCTGCATGACTAATGATATGTAATGTTACATATGTAATAAAAAACATTTGTAGAAGAATTGCAATGTGTAATTATAGGCAGGATGAAGTGGAAGCAGGGAGAAGGGGAGAAATCTGTGCTCTTTTGACATGTTTTATTTTTAAATAAGCACTTTTAGAAAATCCTAGTATATGAGAGAGATAGTCCATCTTCTAGAAGCTCCCTGTTGAGTGTTTATAAGTTAACAAGAGAAGTAAGATTATATAAAAGTTTTAGAGTTTTTTCTGTGCTTGTTTACAAGCAACAAGCTTGTGGAGAGCAAGCATTCATGAGTAAGAGAAATAATTGCATGTGAGAGGCAGAGACAGAGAAGGAGAGAGAAAGGATGAGGTGCATGGTGAGACAGACAACTGAATGAGTAGTGGGTCAGACACCTACAATTTCAAGATATCCTACAGAAGAAGCATACATCCTAGAGATTTACTGATTAAATGCAGATGGCAGATGTTACAGCAAATCTGTTGAGATGACTCAACGATAAACATTTAACTTCCTAAAACAATTTTAGCTGTCTGAATTAGATAACTTGTAGACTTAAACTTTCTCTTTTTCATTGTCGGGTCTCTGAAATAAATATAATACCTTATTACCTCACAGTGTTGTGATGAAATGAGCACTTGGAGGAAATTCAGACATCTCAGAAATTAAAGCCATATGGGTAACAAGATATGTCCATTGTGCAAAATGCATTTTAAACATTAAGAGGCAGAGGCTATGTAAATCTTATATACAGATTAGGGGGCTTATTTGAAAATCCTTGCTATAAAAAGATGGCTTACTGTGGAATACATTGAGAGCTAACGATGGCTGCTACCAAGAAAATCTTTGATCCAAAATCAATCACAGGGTTAATAAATGCCATCAGGTGTTCCAGATACTGTGTTTCAGACAAGATGTAAATATCTGTTAAAACAGAGGATGAACCAGCTGAGAGTCTGAGCATATGTTAGATTGGCAGCAAACAAAAGGATATGCCTACAGAAAAGGATACATGATAGGACATGAAAGCAGAATGTCTATGCAAGGAGTTGTGATTTGGTCCTGAGAGCAGACTTAGAAATGGAACACTTAGGAAACAGAGTTGAAGTAACATTTTTGGGATTTTCTGAAGGAAAAAGACAGTTCTTTTGCTTCTACTTTACAGAATAGATGGCCTACTGTGTGTACAAGTAGAACTAGTAGTAACAATATAAACAAGTGATTTTTCCTAACAGTGATCCTCCCTGAGGCAGGACACACCATTTTGACAATTCTATAGGTGCACAAATGTAATTGTATTTTATTAGAATATATTTCAATTTTAGATTACAGAATGCAATCAATATGACTTTCCTTGTGCTGGCGGTGGAACATTAACCAGATCTCCACGCTTCCAGCACAGCACTGTCTTTCTGCAGGAGTAAGACTGATGGAAATTCTAACCCTGTGTTATGTCTGTATTCTGCATTTTTTGTGTAACTGGTTTATTGGTGCACAGGATGAGAGAAAATGAAAATCAAGATCACTTGAAATCCCACTGAAACGTAGGATTTATACAGAATCCACTGAACCCAGCCTTCAACTGTGGCTTGGTTTTCTCACTGTTTCACTCTAGCAGAGAATACTGTTCTTTCCATTTTACACCCTCATTGTGATGGGTGAGGTATAAGCACCTCAAACTAGAATAGAATCAGTGTCTCTGTGAATATTGAAATAAAAACTGGACACCTTTTCTGACGCACACAGACTATCCTGATATACCTTAGTGCCACTACTGGAAGATAAGTTCAGAAACTAATCTATCTTCCTGAATTTGGTGGAATAATTTGGTTGCTCAGAAAGTGTTATCATTGGCCATGGAGGAGAAATAAAGGAAAAAGCTAGAATTACAACTACAGAAGAATGCAATCTTTGAGTGAGATACAATACATGATGATAGCAGAATCCATGTGTTTCTTTCCTTGATTTTCTGTATCACAAAACCTGCGTATAAAATTCCAAGAAACAGTTTGTCTCTTCTGCTCTTACAGAGAACAGGCTTGCAAAAATGCAGTAGTCAATGAGAATATAAAAGTTATAAAGCTGAACCTTCTCAGAGGAATAAGAATTTACAATGAACACTAACATTCTGAAACTTTCAAACAAAGAATGCTTTATGATTAGAAGGAAGTTAAAGGATTATTTATATCCTACCAATGAGGAGAAACAAATGAAGTTGGCTACTGATAATTATTTATCTAATTAGGTATCAGCTGCATGTGCAATTATACATCAGCTAACATTTCAATTTAGTGAACAGTTTGGGGTCCAATATGGAACTGAATCTCAGGAATTAACTACAACAACATATGGAATGTCTTCATAATTGTTCTCCTTATTCTCCCACCCCTTCAAATGAAACATATTCACAATTTTCACTTATTGTTTCAGTCTTGTCAAGGCTTTTGAATGTCAGGGTGAAGAGTTAGTCATCTTTTTGTTGTTGGTCTTTTTAATGTTTCTATAAGTCACTCTTCTGGGCAGCTCCCATTTGATTACCCAAAATAGAAGTTATTCTTAAAGTCTGTCACCCTAAAATCATTTTCAACGTGACATTTTTAAAGCATGTCTTAAGTATGTCCAGTATGGTATTCAATAAATTTTCAATAGACTTAATAAATATCACCTGGCAGGTTCACACACCACTTATTTTTGATTCAGGTGAGGATGAATAAATAATTCAGAGGAGTATAAATTATAAATGGAGAAAAATGGGAAACCAACACAAGTATGTCCATGCTACAGATATGTTTTCAGTTTCCATCTCATTTAACAGTTT
The DNA here is from genome assembly GCA_013396635.1 of Penelope pileata. Classification (NCBI taxonomy): domain Eukaryota; kingdom Metazoa; phylum Chordata; class Aves; order Galliformes; family Cracidae; genus Penelope; species Penelope pileata. The sequence goes on along the minus strand of WBMW01005156.1, from coordinate 1,017,564 downwards.
AGGCCACCTGGCCGATTAATTCTTTTAAATTCTTTCAATTATGTTCTCTAAAGTGTTTTCTGATGCATTTTCTTCCATTCTTTATTTCAGCAGCATTATACCAATCAACTTTGCTCAATGCAGCAGAAATTTCAAGACTAACACTAGTATAAGCGAAAGCAGAAATGAACCCTTGAATTCAGAAAATTTGCATTCTGCTTGCATTTCTCTGTACTGTTAACAGGGCTAGAAGTTCCTATCAAAAGAACTTAACTACTCTGGTCACTGTATATATATACAAAGACAAGACACAAAATGTCATTACAGATTCAGAGTTGAGATGAAGTCTGCATAAGGAGCAACAGCAGGGTTTTTTTTCCACAGTATCTCAGTAAACAGAAAAAGCACTCCTTTAGTCCTTTTTTCCAGTATTTCAAGTTCATTTCCATCACCATCAATAAATCATTTATGGCCGCCATTCAGCAGTGTGTTCCCAAAGTTATTTTATATGTACTTTATTTTTGTCGTGACTTTTAAGGACATTCCTAAGAACATTCTTAAACTCTGTACAGAGCATTACTCATCTTTTGTTACACGGACAGTTTAGTAGTTACTTGCCAAACTATATGTGATTTATCCGATTAAGGCTTTGATGCCTAGAATACCAGTTTCTCAAACTTGTCTGAATTGGAAGTGATCTTGAGCTTGTGATATATATTGATTTGATTCTTGTTTTGTAAATATTTTCTTAATGTAGAGAGAATAGTAGGCCCCTCCTGCAACGTAACTATTTGTGGAAAAAGCTAGTCATCAAGTAGGTAATTTAAGTCAGTATTATGGAATAGACAATGTTGTGGTTTGATTTTAAAAAAGAAAATAAAATCTTGAGTCTTTCTTTCCAAGCTCAATGTTTGGAGGCTGAATGGATTTATTTATTTTTCATATTATTACTTATCTGTGAAAATTGTGAGGTTTTTTTTGAATATTTGTATTCCTTATGCAGCAGATGTACATACACTAAAAGTTTTCAGTGATAAAAAGGAAGTTTTGAATAAGATACATGCTGTGTGCTAGACATCATTTTTGCTGTAGTGCATTCTTCATGTTGACATGTACACCCCTTTTTCTATTCTTTTATTTCCATTGTCTAAAGAATTTTTATCCATGAAAATAATTATAATTAAGCTGATCAACACATCTTTAAACAAGGTGTTATTTTTTCATTCTTTCTTCTTCTCTTTCTCATGTTTCTTTTTGTTTCTATTCTAGCGAATCTCTCTTCCCTCAGTTCAAGAACCAGTGATCCAGTTCTACATGCCCTTTCAGTAGCATTTAATAGAGAAATTTTGTCACTTCCCTAAACTTTATCAGTTTACTCTTCTAATATCTTTTCTCAGTTTGTTCCTTTTGTGGAAAGCCTTTTTATTTGTTGGTTTTGGTTTGTTATTACTTTTTCCAGTCTTGTACTATTCCTTAGTGGATGGAGTAATGTGAAGAATATCTTTTTAATTATCGCATACTAAATTATTTCACTGATTCATTAGTTATTTTTTTCCTTCCCTTAAAAAATAAATCATTTGAATTTGTTTCTTTCTTGCTTGGTTGCTACCTAGAATATGATTTATTTTGCTCAATCACAGAGTAAGTCAGCTTATACTGCTTATTTTCTGACTGCTTACAGATCAGCATCTTGCAGAGCTCGCTTTTCCAAAACATGTCTCAATCTTCTGGAAATAATCAGATTTGCACAGGCCTATCTCTTACATGGGCATCTCAAGTTGTTATATGATCTGCTGCTGCTGCTCATAAAATTTTGGTAGAGCTCATTTTCTTCCATTTTTAGTTTGTTTCTTGTTACTGGGTAGTAAGCACTTTTTTCTAGGTAATTTCATTCTTTCTTTATCTAAATAAAAAGGTTTTCCCTATCTTACAGTGTTAGCTTAGTCCATTGTAAATAAAATTCACTGGTTTATATTTACAAAAATCCAACAAAACTCTTCTGTGACACAAATAGTGAGAGAGGGGGTATTGATGCTTTGTGAAATATGAGAAAGTCTAGATGAAGGAGGGATCAATCTACTATCTTCCGCATCCCATTTAATTTGCTGTTCTGGTGGATCAAGAGCTGATCTGATTGTAATATGTTATCTTTGTCTTTCTTTTTTTCTGAAGTTATCAGTATTGGCCTTTTGGCATATTGCCACAAATCTTCATTTTCCAAGCAAGTCTTTTGTGTCTGCTTCTCAGTATAGAGTATTCAAAAATCTGCACCTGCACAGATGAGCTCCTGCCATAGCTTTGTAATAGTCTATAATTAGCTTGCTATTAGTTAATTTTCTATTTAAAGTCACATGAGTAATTTTTCCCAGTACCACTGAGTAAGCTAGTAGATCCTGAATGGAGATAAAAGTATCAGTATATCAGTAAGTACAATGTATTTGTAAACTGACTTTATTTCACTGTATTTCTTTGAATCTTACTTCTGAAACACCACAGTGCATCACTAGTGGTCTTCTGCGTAGTGCTGTAGTACTTAGTGTAAGTGCTCCATTTTATTATTTTGTGTTGTAAGCGTTCGTTGCTTCTCTTCCCACACCAACAGCTCACAGTGTGTGCTATTCCAAGGATTTACAGTGTTCTGAGAAGTGGCAACAGGTTCTGAAAACTGACATGGCTGTCACTATGCATCACAGGGTAATACACAAAATTCAGATAAAGCAAAAAGGTGTAAAATAATTGGTATGAACCCAAGTTGTCATGTCACTCACACCTGCAAGGCATTAGCAATGCTTTGAAAAGGGACAAGCTCAGATCAACAGGAGATAGTGCTCCAAGGAATTCAGGGTTATAATTCCCAGGTTTTTGGACAAGTGATAGAAAAGGACAGATATATTCCCTCAACTATAGTCGTTAGAGTTCCCTGAGGGGAAAGTTGGCAAGATTTATATGTAACATTACCTGTGGCTTACACAGAAATACTGCATTTGCTAATATGAAAGAAGCAAAGGATGCTAATCTTTGTGGATTTGCTTTATTTTATGTTTCTTTTTTCAACTATCTTTTCTCATTAGAATTTTAGGGAAAACCAGTCATTCCTGTAGAGATTTGTTCTTCCTCTGTCAGATTGTTGATAACAGATCAAATTTGTATGGAAAGAGCTTTTCTCTTCAACCATAGTATATCTGAAGTACAATATCAGATTTTCTATCACAGAATCAAATTTTCTGTCACAGAGGGGCTAAACACATGGCCAAATCCTTGTGTATTTCTTTTTCCAGAGTACTTTCTTAACAAATTTACAACCTGGTTGGAATCGCCCAGAATTTATTCCTCATACTCCACATTCAATCTAGTCATTCTACTTCATTAACTGTTAAGGAACTGGCACAGTGTTATGCTGAATGGCTCTTCCTTTTTGCCAGTTCCACCAGTATATGTCATTGATAGCCTGTTTAACTGGACGATTCTGGTGTTCATAATTACGTGTGTTTTCTGGAATTCTCAGTCCTGCAATTCAACCATTCTATATTTTCATATTTTTTTGCTTCTGACTTTTCTACTTGTATCCTTTTGCCTGTGATTTCAATATTCATATTTTTTATCATCCATTCCATTAAGAAGAGCTGCTTATATCCCGTTGCACCCCTGAATAATTTAGTAACAAATTTTTGTTTCAGACTGTTGTATTTATTCTCCAACTCCTGCTCTGTTTGTTCCTAAAGTTTTCTTCCCATCTTCAGTTCCTTCATGCCTTTTTTTTTATTTTTTTGGTCCTTTTCTATGTGTTGCTGCTATATTCTATATTATTCTATATTCTCTTCTTTCTTGTGGTTCTCAGGCTTTCACCATCACATTTCATTTACCTTTTTTCTGAATAACAAAATGAAGGAACTTCAGAACATTAGAACTGAACAATCTGAAGCATAGAGGCAGCAAATCCAACCAAGACTGCAAGTGCAACCCTGTGTATTTATGGAGGTTATTGTAGTCTCTAGGCTCACATTAGTGACTGGGAAAAGAATGATTTCCAGAAAACATTTAGAGTGACTCAGAAAAAAACTTATATTTATTCTAAAAAATTTAAACTTTTGATGAGATAGAGAAATGTCAGGCATGTGAATCCCATCTAGGTTTGTATGTTCATACTGGTTTTAATAGTTTTCAAGGTCAAGTTCAATTTGCTGAAACCAGGATAATGTGCCAATTACTCAAAGTTCTAGGCTTCAACCAGATATGAGCTGGTTCCTTCTGTTTTCATGTCATACCTAATCAGGAACTAACCTAATGTACAACTGCTTGTATCATAGCATCCCATCTCATCATTTCTGATGCTTGTTTATTTGCACCTGACATGCCTTGGAATACTCCCCACCCTCACTGCATTTCATACGATATATAAAGATCACTATTGACACAAAGATTATCTCTGATATCTTATGGTTTATGTTTTTGGAAGTCCTTTTCCGTTTGTATTCTCTTCTTCCTGTTTGCTTCTTGGATCATATGGTAATGGGTGAGAACCACTGCTTTGTGAATTTATGGCTCTGCAAGAGAGACAGAACAAGTGCAAGTATATAATTCCTTATGCTTTGACATAAATATGTGTTTTTGTGAAGAATCAGCTTTAAACGTGGTCTTCTGGAATCATCACACTGAAAGTTCTCTTGATTCTTTTACCTGCGGGTAGTTATTTCATTCGTTGGAAAAAAGAAATCCACTCTGAGTTTAGTTGGTTTAAAATTCAAACACATGGTGGATAACCGATCTGTTTGGAGAAATTCATCGGTGTTTATATTAAAGAAAAAAAGAGTTGAATATCTTTTCATCTCCCCCCATCTGCTACGTATATGAATATATGTATATATTTGGTGGCTTCTCAAAAGAAGAAGCCACTAAAAACTTTGATTACCAATGCTTTCCCAAGTGTCTTGGATCCTAACTGATATCCATAAAAGAAACTGTTGCATAGCCTTAGTGCGTCATAATTATGTTGAGCAAGAGATAGCTTTTCCAGGTTGTAAGTCAAGGCTTTCTCAAACCCAGTCATTTAGAGTATGCAAACGCAGGATGCGCTAGCGATGTACTTCAGAAAGAGATGATCCCTTATTCTGGGCTTGCTTCCTTATCTATTCATGTTAGCTGACTTATGAAAACTGATCCTCAGTGGTCCTCACAGGTGATGCTAACAAGCCCTCTATTCTTTGTTTGCTTTGATCTATGTTTAGATGTTTATATACAATACGGGGGCGGGGGGAGGGGACGCTATCTCAAACAAAATGCTTTTGATCTCTCACCTCTTCCACTTACAAAGGACTGTCTAGGCGTCTGAACTAACAGTATGCTGGGGAGTGAAGAGCCTGGATTTGGATTTGCCCACCCTCATCCCATCGCTGCGAAAAAGCTGTCATTTCATAGAGATAGTTACTTGCTCTCTTGTCTCTTTGCAGTGATGCCTTTTATGTTCCATGTATACTTAACCTGCTTTGAAACCTGGAAGACTTAGCTCTTTTCTTTAGGAGATTGTCCACTGTGGGACAGAATTGATGATTAGAGAGAACTCTAACATTAAGCCTTTCATAAAAGCATCTAGATGTAAAAGAGGAAACAGGTTCAACTACTTGTTTTTCCTTCAGGTGTAGTCCAAAATAAAGCACTGTTACACTAAAGTGGAAAGAGAAACATTTTGGAAAATTGAGCCCACAGACATATTTTGCATGTCAACAAGGTAAAGAGACACACAATTCAAAGTACCTACATAGTGTATACTGGACATGGTGGCAAAAGCATTTCTAAAAAATGACAGGATACTATACAGACTGCTTTGTTTTTTAGCACAACCTTGAGAGTAAATAAGGGTGTAGTATGGAGGTATGGAAGGGTGCCAAGCCTGCTGGGATACTCTCAGAAGAAACTAGGGGTGAGCCAATTTTAGCCAGCCCTGACATAACTGTGTATACTCTACACATTTTCTAAAAGGATGGAAATAAAAAGCAAATGGTTTTCATTTTGTTTCTCCTGCCTTAAACTCAAGTGTCCTCAGAAAGAGGCACTTCATGCATACTAATGTTTATGCAGACATATAGCTATTTTGAACAGCCAGGGATTAGGGCTCAAGTGAGACATGAGAATAAGCCATTTCAATAGCACAGGTAGCACGAAGCGCCTTGAGTAAAGGCTGATTTAAAAATATGCTTGTGCACATTGTGAAAGCAGGGCCTTGATGTGTAGGTCAAAGAACAGAACTTAAATGTTGGGATACTTCTCTGAATTAAAACCACTTAGCTTTTCTCAATATCTATTGCAGCTCTGTTTTCCTCATGATAACTCTAATGTTTAAGGTATTTGGGCTGAACAACCTGGGAATACAGAACATGCGTGAATGCACATAAATGTAGCCCCTAAAATAAAGGTTACTACTTTTCCAAGTATTTTCTGTTTTATGTCAAATGTGACATGATACTTTCAGGTAAAGAATACTTTGAATTCATGTGGAACGTGAAGGTGAAAGAGAAGGGTGAGTTAAGCGAGTTATATATCAGCTCTAAAAAGGGGAAATCTTGCTTTAATATCCCATTCCCTAAAGCAACATGGGCTTTTCAGCAGTAAAAACATTGGGGTAGATCATAGGCTGATGTAAATGCACATATATTTCTTAACTTCAGAATAATTTTTTGTCTAGTTATAGTTGTCTTTAATTTCTTCTTTGTTCTTATTTTCCCTGAAAAAGAACTAAAATTATTATTTGAGAAAACACAATTCACAACCTTCCACATATTAACTGCCCTTCTTGTGTGTTAGTCTTGGGGACAAGCCATCTGTGCTTTATGACAATTCTAGCAATATTATTAAAATGTTAGCAAAGTGTTCTTGCTTACTGAGCACACAAATTATTAGTTCTTTTGTTTAAAACATTCACAATATGCTCTCCAGTTGCTACTAAAAAGTCAGTCTTTGCCAACACAGGACAGTGTCTGAAGTCATGACTATTTCTCCCTTCACTTGGAATGGAAGACTTTCTATAATGGTTAGCACATTTTTACTTTCTTAATACCTTTTCTGTATTTTTGTTAATGACTAGGTCTGTCACATTTTATTTTCTCCTCACTTTGATGTGGTTATTCATGGAACAGGAAAGTATAACGTGTGAAAAATGAAGGCAAAAATAGTGCAAACATTTATAGAATGCTGAAACTTTATTCTCTCTGTTATTTGTTTTATATTTTATATTCCTTTTTTTTTTTCTGAAAACAGGGTTATATAATTTCATTAATATTGCCCAATCAATAAACACAGATAAGCAGTGGCATCTACTAATACTAATTATCTCCTGCTACATCCCACCACTGTACCTTTATTCTACAAGTTGGATTTAGCTAGGAATTAAGCCAAGATGGGTGGACATTCCTCCTGTTTGATAATTTTAATGCCTTCAGGAGCCAGTTAGGAAAATGGTTTGCTATATAAATTTCTGTGGAGGAGTCTGAAAACAAAACTTTTGAAGCAAATAAAAAATATTTAAGGAAAGTAAATGATGAGCTTAGGGTTATGAAAGAGTCCTGTTTTAACTAGAACTGTTGTAGTAAACAAATAATTTGATAACGATGTTGATTTTAAGAATGTAACATTTTCCACAGCATGAATTGGGATAGCAGAGGTAGTTTCCAGTGTTTATTGTTTTAATTATCTATCCAGCTGCTCTCTAATCAGATAAAAACTGGAGCAGGCACCAGGTTACAACATGTGATTCAGTGCCATGCTGAGCATACGACTAACATGCTGACTGAAGTCATCCTAGCAGAATCAGACCCAGAGCCTACAGTGCCTTTAGCATGGTGCAGTGCTCTACTGTTTGTGGTCCATGCTATTCACGGTACTGTGGCTTGTTATTTCATTCAGTACTAGCTTAAGATAATATATTTCATTATTGTAGAAGAAATGTTTTCTTTAATAGGCTACTAAAACTAAGTAATATAGCAGTGTCTCTGGAGTATGGGGAAATGTTTATGATGATAGATGCTTCCCTAGCTTTATCTTCAACTGACATAATTCACTAATTTTTAATGCTTTTTCTTCTGTTGTTAAGTTCTTAAATTATCATAGTTTGAAAAGGAGTATTGAGACCCTGGCTATATGAAGTGATTTCTGTAAATCTATTTATCCACTCAAAGACACATCTTTACGAGTCAATCTCTCTTTGCTTTTGGTAGATCTTTCCTGCATGTTTTGCAGTTATTTCAAATCTGTAATTAGCATACGTTATCACAAGTATTATTGAACTGTCCTCTGTCAGTATATTTCCCTATATAGTGTGTAGTACTGAAGACAGAAGTATACATGGATTTTAGTGCCACAGAGATCTATATTCCTCATTTATATTTGTATCGTATGTAAAAACAAACAGTTAAGTCCTATAGCAAAGTTTAGATTTACTAATGATAAATTCAGATTAATTTTCAATAGCCACAATTCCTGGAACTGACAAAATGACTACCTACCAATGATGGATTAATAGAAATTCCCAAACATAGAGGTCACTTTCTAGAAAAACAAGTGCAACAGATCAGAGATTATGTTGTCTAATCCCTTTCGTTGACAAATATTTTCAATATATTGTTATTGAATTTACAATCAAATGGATCGCGTTCTTCTGAGTCATTAAGATGCTTTTTAATGTTTCCATTAAACTTTTTTCACACATGAACTATGTTACTGAATGTTATGGGCAAGGATAATAGACATTGGCAAGAATATAAATGAGCATTCTCTTTGTTTCTGAAAATAAGTAAGAATCCTTTCAAAATATAAACTAATAAAAAAAAAAAAAGCTATTTAAAACATTAAAGGTTCTTTTTTCATTGATCATGTACGTGATCTTTCAGCCCTACACTTTGTAAATCCTATTGAGATCGATTGCTGTTTTTTCATGTGCTGGTACTTATGGGCCAGACCTTAAAGAAACTGCTATTTCAATTAAATATAGACTTAGACTTTCCGTATGTTTCAGGTCACTTTTTCCAATAGATTTTGACTGTATATTAGAAGCAGATATGAATCTGATTTGTGCCTACTGCCTCAGAAACTTTTTTTAGGCTGGAATGAATTGTTCTTAGCAAATGATTTCTCTAACTAGCGTATATGTAGAGAAACTGCAGAGAAGTGAACAGTTTAGCCTGGACAGAGAACATTCAGTATGATAAAAACACCCAGCCTTAATGTGTGCTTTAAAAGTTTTCAAGTTTTTTTGGAGACAAGGTATTTGTAGACCTCCATGGACACTTTAAACTGAATTTCAGGATTTAGAATAAGATTTCCGCATATACGTGAATAGACCTCCAGGAAGAAAGTGTGTCACTGAAAGTGAATAGGATGTGTAATTTTAAATTGCTTAGACTGCAGTTTTTAACAAGTGTGCAATTTTTATTTATTTGTTTATTTAACAAGTGTGCAACCTCTAAGAACTACTTAAATTATATACCAAGGTGTTGTTATTATTTTAAGAGTAACAGCTTTATTTTGCTAATCAGGGAAGCAAGGAGCATTTAACGTTTTTAGGTTAACTCAAATCTACTTTTCATTTTTGTCACACTTTAATGGACACTTGTGATTCTTTTTCATGACACTTTATTTTATGTTGATGCCTTACAGTGAATGTAAATATGGATTGTGATTAGCCAGATGTTCCTCTGCTTGAAAAAAGGAACTACTAAAGGGAATTGAAAAGGCTTATCATAGTATTTTACTCACATCCTACCACTTCTGAATAAATTATATTATAGCATTTTACTCACATCCTACCACTTCTGAATATATTAATCAAAAAAAGTCAGGATGAAAATAATATATTAAGACATTTTTCTCTGTTTATGTAACAAATAATATTTTTAGACATTCATATGAATACCTAAATGTCTCAATTCATTTTCACCTCTTCCGTTGTTTCCATATGCATCAGATTTTGAATAACTAAGTTCATTTTTTTCCCCAAGAATTTCTGTTATTTCAAGATATAGAAAAGCACTTTTCTGCTCAGTGCTATAAAAGTATACTCTATATGATTCAGACACAAATACTTTTAGGATATTTCTCATCCTCCCCTGTCTGCTATTAGAATGGTATTAAAAAGGGGCTTTGGCAATCTGGCACATTAAAGCTAGTGGAAATAATTCAATTTCACTTTTCTTCACTGAGAGTTGCATTTTCTAATTCTTTCACACTAGCTTAGTTCCATTGCGTTGTCATTTCTAACATAATAGGAAGCTGATCAAATATAAATTCTCTCTTCCTGTACATAAATTATGTGTCACAATTTATTTTACCATGAAGAAAATCTATTGCCTTTAAGTTATTTGTTTGTTAGTGTTAAGCAAAGCCTATTTTAGGGCCCAGGCTTACAGTGTTTTTTATACAGATATTTTCGTATAGCTACAAAATATTTTAACAGATGAATTGTGGAAAAATAAAAAAAAAATTAACACATTAGAACAATTAGATGAAAGCAAAGTATTTACTTCTACTGTAAAACAAATACTGGAATTTGCTGTAAAGAGCAGGTAGTCAATGGAAAAATATTTTAGAGAAAGTAATCTTAACTTTCTTTCACAAATTAGTTTACGTAATGTTTCCAGGCCAATGTTAGAAAACAGACTGTTTAGACAGTTCTAGCCTCAGGCTTACAGAGTCATTGAAGAATTTTCGATTAAAAAGTTGCCTTATATTGAAAAATGGAATCCTGAAAAATTATAGTACTTAAAGTGATTGTGTTTCCCTCTGTGAACTTTAAGTAGTGTTGTCAACTCTACGTTTTCATTTAATTAAAACATGAATATAGTAATTTCGATCTACAATTTTTCCTACTCTGAATACTGAATAAAAATCAAAAACTAATTCTTTTCCACTTATTTCTTACATTTTTAAAATAAAATAGAGTTCAAAATCAGGTAATTTCATATATAAGGAGCTTCACATAGGTGTGATTGGAACATGAGCTGAACCCATAAAATACATTAACTTCAGGCGTTATATTTAATATCATATTTGCACTGAAACAAGCTGTAGTTCAGTTAATGTCAAAAAGAACAAAAGCTAGAATATCTCAGAGTTCAGTAGTAGAGTCATCCTGTAAAATACAGCTGTGTTTTTAAATGAAGCACAAAAGTAACAATTCTTTTACTTTGCCAGTCCTTTTGCCTTTGTTTCCTTAGTCAAGCCAGTTTCGTTGCTCTAGAGAGAAATGTCTAATTTTACCAATCAGGGAAGAAAGCTGTCATTGCTTTAAAACATTGTTATCAGAAAAATGTAGTGAAAAGGAAGGCTTTGAAATCTATCTGGTTTTGATGGAGGGGTGATATCTTTAGGATATATGTTCCTGCACAAATTTGGAGATATTTGAATGTTTGTTTTTTTTTTTACTTCAGTATTCAAAACCTAATTTGCCTAATTTGTACCTTTTTTTTACCTTTATACCTCCTTCTGCTTTGCATGTACAAGAATTGAAAGAATCTTAATTTGAAAATACTATTTTTTGCCAAAAATTGTTTACTTTCCCTCTGCATAATAAAAAAAAAATATTTTGAAAATAGTATAAACTGTAAGTGCTCATTAACACTGGTAAACATTATAAAAATATATTTTCAATTTTTGTCTATTTTCATAGTTTTCCATTATGTTCTATACAAAAATTCTGTTCTCAGAGTAAGAAAACTAAGTAGGCAGGTCCCATTTTCACGTACACCTTTAGCGGCATGTTTTGTTAAAATTTTGTTATATCATCTGTATAATGTTGCTTTTTTGTCATTATAAACTTGTTGTGTGTGCTGCTAGAAGGCATTAAATGGCCCAGTGGCATATGTTATGTTCTTGCATCTGCCTAATTTTCGACTTGAAATACCACACAGCAATGTTTGTGATAAACTACATACAACAAGGTCAAAGCAGGTGCCTGCTGGGATGAGTAATCATCTTTATTTCATCATCTCATATCAACAGGTATCATGGAGACAAAGTAATAGCTTTTATATGAGGAACTTCACATGTACCCCTGAAAAGTTATGAGACACAAGACAGGAGCAACTAAGAGATAATGACTGTAGATTTGCTATAGAGTGCCCTGCAGTTCGATTTACATTGCATCCTGAAGGGTACTGTGTAGGAAGGCCAAATTTTTCAAAACAAATAGGTCTGAAAGCACTATCTAATCACTAATGCTCAAACTGTGTGTGCTGTTTTTAGATTTTCCTCTTCATAACAGGATTTTTTTTAATGTAATTTTACCTCTGCCGCTACTCTCTCTGATTCATAAATAGTAAATATATGCACTCTCCAACATAATTTCAATACATTTGCAGCCCTAATTGTCACATGAAAAGTGAGGTTTATTCATATTGTCAGTGCTAAAATATCTTAACCCTGTAAGAAACCTCTGTGTACATCTAATATCTAAAGAATGATCTAAAGAATATTAGAGACATAATGGAAGCCGAAGGTTGAATAAGGGGTTACAAGACAAAGACACTACCAGAGTTGGGGAAAAAAAAAAAGAGATTAAAATCTAAAATTATATATATAGTTTTAAATAAATTTTGAGTCTGTAACTCAGATTTCAAAGGTTTGATTGCTTACAACTCAAGGTTGAGATTGTGAGGTACAGCTGTATAACCTTGGCTTAGCCCTAATGAAAGAAACCATCACTGATCTATACAAGTGCATAAGGCAAAGCCATGAAAGACAAGAAAAAATGTTTTTCTAAAAATAAAAACTTTTTTTTTTAATTGATAATAGTAATTCAAAGGATTCTGGAAAACATGAAAAGGTATAGCACTTGATAAGATTTCAAAGATGTTGCAGTGAAATAAAAGTTTAGTCTATTCCACGGATCAATGAGCGTGAGGTGAAAATATATTGTGCTGGACAGGGCAGCTTGTGAGAGGCAATGCTGCTACAGTGCCTCCAGGCTCAACCAGTGTTGAGGCTGAAAATGTATTCCCTGTGGGCAGGTGCGCACAGAGCACACATATACACCACATGTATACAAACGTATCCATGTCCACACAGATCACGGACGCTCAGTACACTCACACAAACGCAAACAGCATTAATCACAGTATCACAGAATTGCAGGGGTTGGAAGGGACCTCGAGAGATCATCGAGTCCAACCCCCCTACCAGAGCAGGTTCCCTACAGCAGGTAATGGCATCATTCTGATCCCTTCTCTGGCTGAGGAGGGTGGAGGTCTGTTAGTGAGGGTCTATCTGTCTATCTATCTCTTTATCTACCTCTGTCTACTTAGTTCATCTATTTATCTGCATGCACAATGTGGATCTGTCCAGCAGCTGGGCTCAGTTACTTACTTGATCTACCCAGTAGCTGCTCCTGTATTCCAGTCTCCCCAGGTGATGGCAGCTGGACATGTGATCTCCCTGAGGCCATAGACCTTCTGCAGTTGCGGGTACAGACCGTCTCACATACACACACATGCACTCAAACTGGTGGGTCTCACTACTAAAGACCCCCGGATTCTGTGGTGTCTCTATGCAGGACTCCCTGGTCCACTCAACAGCCAGCTCTTCCTTTGGTCTTGCCCATAGGAAAGTGTTAGAGGAAAACGTAGTAGATGAGACAGGCTGCACTGATCAGGTGTGGGGCATAGACGGATAAGCAACCAACCAGTAAAATATTTGCATGCAATAGACTTTTTATTCCCTTATGCTTCTGTTTCCCCATGTATTTTCCTCTCCAAATCACACAGATCCCTTCCTTTCCTCCTTTAACAATCCTGCAAGAAGTCCTGTGAAATCTTGAAATACTCTTCCACTGCATCCCACAATGAATCTTATATACTGATTGCCCTCAGTGCAAAATGTACTTATCCAGCACTGACTACCCTTACTTTTTTCACATATGCGTGACAGGCTGAAGTCTCCTCAGACAACCCTGGGAGCGGTCTGGACAGGGCACCCCTTCCTCTGAGTCCTTCCTGTTTACTTTTGTACTCCTATGTTCCTCTGGGCTCACAAAGATGAGCCGTTGATGGGTTCATGACTACCATAACGGGCCTGCCAGGAGTAGACATGGTTTGTTTGGGCCTCCTCAACCCAGCCATTGTCTCTCGCTGCTCTTTTGTGGGTGTGCAAACAGCAGTCTTAGGTAACTTTGTAGTGTACTAGCAAATACTTGATGTACACTATGTAAATTTTGTATGGTCCTGCCTAATAAGTTCTGTACTTGTCAAAGATGCTCAAACAAAAGTGACAAGTAAGACCAAACGTACAGACTATCTGGTTCTTAAAGAAGAATATGTAAAGAGTACTGTGAGTGCCTCAAACATGCAAATTTTATTCTTCCAATTTCTAGGTCTACTTCAGAAGTCGTTTTTATAGATACCAGCCTCTTTAAGATCAGATACATGGACAAAGAAGATTAACATTTAGTTTCTATTTATCTGGGAGACAGCTGTCTCAGTACTGGGAGAGGTTTTCATATGACATAAGATGATCTTCTTAGACAAACAGCAACCCTCCAAACTTTTAGGCACCATCCTGTCCTAACAATCATGTGACTAACATTTAAAGATGTCAGGAAACTTTAAAGATGCCCTGGGGGGGGGGGGGGGGGAATGTTTTTAATTCTTTTTGAAGGAGATTGGAACACATTTGCTTATTCAAATTTGAAAAACATCTGGGAAATTATTTTAATGAAGAGAAAAATTACTATTTGTGAGCTGCAAACAAACTTGTTTTGAAAGACAAGTAGCAAATTGTGAGGAAGAACTGCAAAGTGGTTGCAAAATACACTTACAGTATTTCTTGACATTTACAAAGAATAAAACTTTCATAAAAATAACTTACTGGCTTAGCTTCTATGCATTAACTGTTTTTAAGTAGGCTGTGTTCTCTGTTTATGTGTAGGAAAACCTTTTAGTCTGGTTAAAGTAGATTGCACATTTTATAGGACTGTTTTCAAAATAGGAGCACTACACAGGAACACTTCCAGATAGAGCTCATAAGAAGTAGCAGAGTTTGTGCAATAGGTAGCAGAATTCATGACCATTTCTTTTTCTCTAAGATGTTTTAGAACAAAGATGTCATGATGGATTCAAAGTAAGAATTACAGAATCACAGAATGGTTAAGTGGGAAGGGACATCTGGAGTTCATTTGGTCCAACATCACTATTCAAGCACGGCCACCCAGAGCAGGTTGTCCAGGACCGTGTCCAGATGGCTTTGGAAGATATCGAAGGAGGAGACTCCACAGCCGATCTGGGCAACCTGTGCCAGTGCTCCATCACCTCCACAGTAAAGAATAGTGTTTCTTGATGTTTAGACAGAACCACTTGTGTTCCAGTTTGTGCCCATTGCCTCTTGTCCTGGCAAGGGCACCACTGAAAATAGCCTGGCATAGGAGAGGAGCTCCAGTTGCTTGGTGGCCCTCCCCTCTGCCAGAGTCTTTTCAGTATGCCCATGAAAATAATATAATTATATCAGACAATGTAGTATCCAAACCCACAGATAGTCTAAAAGACTTCAGGGGCCTATTTACTATGCTAAATTTCATACTTTGTGATTAACCCTGGATTTGCTCTTATCCCGAGTGAATTGTATAATGGGCCTCTTTAGTACTACAGCAGGAATTATGTTTTCTTGTTCTTTTCTAAGAGAAAGGCTAGGCGAAAATTTAGCCAGCCCAGAAAAGGAAGCTGAGCTATTTGTGAGCAAATCCTGAGAACATTCCTTCCACCTTGAGAGGGAGACAAGGAAAATGACAGGTCAGAAGAGGTCCCCATTCACCTAAGAGGAAACTTTCTTAGTTACAGAATTCAGAGGTTTTGGCAGCAAGCCACTGCCTAGATTAGGGTCATAAAATAAGACCACAGGATAACCTGTGGCTACGGCAGGAGAAGGCAAAAGGAAATTTTTCAAGGAGGCCAAACGGGTTTTTATCACCCTGCCTTAAATCTGAGAATAATTGGAGATATTTGGACACACACTGCTCTAATTCTGTTAGGATGAACACCTTCTAGTCCATCCTCTGGACTCAAAGGCTAAGCTGGATGGACGTTAAGACCTGTAGATTCTGCTTATCAAGGTTAAACAGGCAAAAGTATACAGTACTTTTTTATTTTAATGCTGCAAACATTTACATTACTGTGAGTTCATGAAAAATCAGAGATTTTTTCTATACTTCCCAAATGGAACACGTGAATCAAAGCTCAACTAGCTGCAAAAAAATTGCCTCTGCAGTTTTCCAGCTGTGGGGAACTCAGTGCAGAATCAGCAACCAAGTGTGACACTTTGCTTATTCTTCTTTGGGCAAGTAATTAAAGTGCTCATATATTTCCAGTCCACAATTTATCACAGTTAACAAGGGAAAAAGTGTCTGAACATTCCAAAATGTTTTTAACAACAAATATATGAATAGCAAACAATAACATACAGCTTACAGTACAAGTAGTTAAGTTTCTACATGGAAAAAAAAAACAACACCACCCCCCTCCACCTGAATAGCTTACTCAAAATTATTTAAAACAACACATAGAACTTGTTTGGAAGAGCAAATACAGTGAATCACTCTCTTGCACACAACAATTGAATAGGAATACAAAAGAGCAGCCATCTTCCTACTGTCTGAAATAGGCACTTGTTTTTATATCTGAAAAAGGAAGATACAGCTTGCAGAATGACACAATCTCTTGCAAGCTGAATAGGTTTGCATACTGAATAATCCTCCCCTCTCTTTTCATAAAGTAACACAATAAGTCCAAATTATTATTTTTAATTATAATAATTGTCCTTTTAGTCATCATTCATATGTGGAATATGTAAGTTCATATGGTAAGTAAAACATCCAAAGTAAATAAATGTGATGAAATAACAAGCTTGGTACAATTTATGATAAACTGTCTGAAAACCATACAGACAAATTGTTACAGATGGTTCATGAAGAGAGGCAGATACAAATCTGTGTAAGGCTGTACATCTGTAACATGGAATCATAGAATCACTAGGTTGGAAAGGACCTACAAGATCATCTAGACATTAAAATGTCAAAATGATTACTGACTTTGGGATGTAAAGCTCCTTATTCGTTTCCTCCAGTGTTGTAAATATGAATTGAGTTTAATGGATAGCATTTTCTGAGAGATAGCCAGGAACTATTTAAATAATTTTTGTTCATAAGAGTTGATAGATACCTGCCTTTTCTCCCTTTCTACCCCATGAGAGAATCCACTTTAGCTTTACAAATGCAATTTTGCTAGACAGTACCCTTGCAACACTGGCTGCAGACTGATAGCAGCAGTGATAAAAGGAATAGAAGTAGAGATAATATCAGCAATCATGTGTTCCTCTGATACAGCTTTGATTGATAGTGCATGAGTTGCACAGCCTGTGGGATAGGTGCACAATGGGGGCTGGTTGTATTTACCTTTATCACCACTTGCTTTTTCATATGCATTTTGCATACAAGATATATGAATATATACAGACAGTATGTATTTTATACAGTGCTTTACATCTAGAAACACTCTAGAGAACAATGATCCAAACCAAGAAAAAACCCCCCAAAACCAGACCTAAACAAACAAAACCCCTGTAGTTCACAGTTTTAGAATAGGACTGCTCACATAACATGTTTAAAAGTATCAGTTATTGCTGAAAGAGATATTACTGAAATTAGGCAGGACTTTCAAGATTCTTGCTTCTTTGCTCTCTTTGCTGTCTTGCTAATAAATGCTTTTCTATTTATATTGATTTTTGATTAGCAATTTCTTGTTCAAGCCCTAGCTTAGTGTTGTATTTTAGAAGATAGAAGTATTTAAGTTAATTACAAAGATGTGACATTTGGACTATTTGAAGGAAATGAAAGGTTTTTTCTCACTCAGTTCTTTCAGAAAAGTATAAATGTTTGCCACTGCAGCATTTTCTCAAAGCTATGCAGCAGAAAGGAAAAAAAGTCTCTCTGTAGGCACAGAATTGGCCCAGGCAGGGTCACCTGAGTATTCATTGAACCCTGTGGTTTTGGTCTTCTACTGTCTAACTGGTTGTTCCTGTTTTTTCTTTTCCTCACATCCTCTTCAACTTGCTTAATTCCATTTCACACCACCTCCCTGCCTTGTTACTCTGTTTATTTTCCTTGTTTCCCATGTTTATTGCCCCTGAAGTAAATCACTAAAGAAAGAGGAAAGAAAAAGATACTAAAATCATGTTTATTGCCACCCTGTGGTTCCTTCTGTTTGTTAACCTCTCTTTTTCTATGCAGTGAGGATTTTTCTGAGCAGTGAATTCTGAAGGTAGGAACATCTACATTTTGTACCATTGTAACTGCTCTTAAATATTGCTACAGTAAGGATGATTAAAAGCGATTAAGATTTACATTAGTTCAGTCTCCGAAATAAATAAATAAATAAATAAAACCTACATCTTTCAGATCCCAGTTCTCCAGTTTTCAGCTTCAGAATTATTACATTTTGCTTCCTTTTATATTTAAAGGAGAATAACTGTTTTTTAGGTCAGATTTGCTGATTCCTTTAGGTAAACACTGACCTTCTCACCAAAAATAAGCAGGAGGAATCCAAAAAGACCTTGCTAACACTACTGACAATAACCTTACGGCGTGTGATATTTGAAGTTGTGGTTTTCAGCAATTGCACAACTACGTGGCTTTCTAGAGCACATGTCAACTAAGGGTTGTCCTACTACCTATGGCCTTTGAAAAACCAAAATATGCTTCACTCTGGTCATGGAAACTAAGGCTGATCTTTTTTTTTTTATTTTCCCAATTTTGTAACAAACCATGTATTTATTAAGCGAGTAATTAACTAGAAAATTCAGATGTGGATGAAGAAATGCCTTTCTTTTAGAAGACAATGACTGAGGTTTTCAGCAACTGCTCCCTATGGCTTTGTCTAAGTGGAACCTCCCCAGGACATAATGGTCCAGGGCCTGGAGGCAGGGTTATGAGGAGATCAGTGCTTTGCAGAGTTTTTGTGCTTCAACTGAATTTCATACAAAGAGGTACAAGTGTTTGCTCTCATTTCTGATTTGCTGCCAAAAGGCATTTCCTTTCATGAAGCAACAGGATGTTAAAATTGAACATTTCTGACAATCTCATCCACAAAGTCTTAAAAAATAACTATATAGTTTTTTTAAAAAAAAAATAAAAATAAAATAAAAAGAAAAAAAACAAGCAATAAGAGGATATGCAAAAGCAGATAAAAAAAAAAAAAAAAAAAAGGAGACAAGTGCCTTTTACCATTAGCCCTCACCAAGAAATAACCTGTATAATGTCAGGAAAATACTCAGGTGTTTGATATAGTTTCCTAAGGCTATCTGAAATTTTACACATGAAAAAAGAGTATACTGTCAAAAATATCTTCATGGAAAATGTGGATTTTCGCATCCAAAACATTCAAAACCTCAAACAAAAGTTTTGACAAATATTTCAGAATCTCCCAGAAAACCTATAAATGATGTTTGTGATATCTGTTTTTATTTCAGTCTTATTGTTTATATGTCCAGTGATGCAACATTGGAATTTCTCATACAAGAACAAAAAAAGGACAGAGAACATGAATAACTCAAGACACTCAATTTTCCCAATAGACGGAAACCTGAAAGCTGGAATGGTGTCCCCATCATAAAACAGAACAGAAATTTGAACCTTAGGTTTCAACACTCCACAACATTTTTTCACATCCTAAGAGATGATCATATGTATTCATTCCCAAGCTGCAGTTTTCTACACTTTCAGCAACTTCTTCCTACGGAAGAGTTTTAGGGGAGACTTTAGAGACAAATGTCCTGAAGTGGAGATAGTAAATTTATACTTAAAAATAAACAAACAAACAAAAACCAACTTGATGTAATTCTTTGATCTGATTTATATCATCGAGCTTGCATCTCCTAAACTGTCATAAGAAAAAAAAAAAAGGATAAGGAAAAGGTGTCTTCATCTCTCCCTAAATCTATATTTAACTTATTATTTGCTGTCTTGTGCTACAAGGAAGGTTTGATATCTCCTTACATCTTTGAACTAAAATGTTTGTTCCCATAAAGAGCATTTTCCTGAAAAAGTGGGAGTCAAAATATTTTCCCAGTACTCAAATTACAGGCTGGCACTAAAGTGGCATCTGAAGGTTAGCTTGAGTGATTTGTTTTCTTTACGATTTGTTAAAGCTGCTTCTAAAACAAACTCATAATTTTCACCAAATCATAAATCTATGGAAGACAAAAGCAGTGAGAGCACTGTAAGCTCAATAATTACTGCTTCCTTCATTACATTTTTTCCTCTTGTAGTCGAGAGGACTTCTTGTTTAGCTCCTGAGGTTTTCAGAGTCTGTCCATTGCATACTCTAGTAACAGATTAGGAAAACTAGCACTCTGCCTGCTCACATTTTTGGTAATAGAGTATGACCTTTCTTTTTCTAGTTTCTTCTAGAAGAAGAGCTTGAACTGTGAACAAGATATATGCACAAACAGAAGAAAAAAAAAAGAACAATTTTTCTCATTCCATTCATATTTCATAACTTCATATCTTCCTTCAAGCAATAGGCTGGTCAGTGGCATAGCTCCAGTTGTGCTTAACACCATAATAACCATAGCAAGAAGAATTGTGCTAATATGCTAGAGAGGAAGAAACAGTCACATAGGCACAAATATGTACTAGAAAACCCAGCAGTGGCTATACAGTCTCAGATTCAAAACAACCCATCTTAAAGATATTGGAAACTGGCAACAAAGAACAGTTTTCCCAGGAGGAAGACTATCGTCATAGGCTAAGCAGCTGTTTAAAGGGAAAAGTTGCTTCAGACTAAGAAAACAGATGCTTAACTAATTTTTAAACATTTGGCAGAAATGGAAAAGGAAAGGAAAAGAAAACATGAAAATAAGTTTCCCTTAAATACCCAGAGATTTTTATAGCCTTAGCTAAAAAACAAACAAGCAAGCATTTATAACACAGTGTACTCTCTTTTTGAAAATCCTAGGTATCGTAACGCTCTGTCCTTAGGCACCTATAGCAAAGCTTTGTACATCTCAAGAATCCTCATGCTGCTTCTGGTTTAGATAACTGAGAGTTGATGCAATTGGGGATTTCAATTATCCACAGCTGGTAATGTGCTGCTAGGGCATTACTTGTAATTTCCGTGAGTTCAGTCATAGAGGGCAAGTTCTTATTTCAGGCAAGTGAAGAAAATGATGAGAAGAAAACATCTTCACAGAACATTTTCAATTTCTGTACTACCTTCTTTATATGTGATGGGTGCTAATTATCCTTTCCAAAATCAAGTGATCTGTGACTGTACTATGACAATCATTAGCTATTCATACAAAACAAAAATGGACTTTAGGAGCTAGGGGCTTTGGGACTGTTGGTATGAATTTAGTGATTAGGCACCTGAATTTGGCATACAAATTCAGCCAAGTATACAAAGATCCTACACAATAAAACTTCTAAGATCCTGAAGGTGCAAACTGAAATGTATGCCACTTACTGATCACTAGTAAGTTCTTCCAAGTCCTGGTTTGAATGAAATAGTTATGGATATGGTTGTTAATTCCACTGCAACAGCTACCTACACTGTTTGAAATCATCATTTCATCTGTCATTATGTATTGAGTCAGATTCTGGTTTAGCTCGGGCTTATGATGCTTCCACAGAGTAAATAAAAAAGAAAGACCAATTAACCATAAACATAAAACTTGACAATTTACATTGTCATATGAATTTTTCTTGATAGACCATACAACAGCATCTAGAGATTCAAGCAGATACGTATTTTCATGAAATATAAATCTGAGACAATTTATCCAAGAATGAAGCTTGGGTCCTTCAAAATCACACAGCGATGTGTGAAACAGCTCTAGTTTAGAAAAGGACGAAGCCTCCCTAGGCATCTTTGTGTTCCTTTTCCAAGCTTTGATGAAATTAATATTTTTTTTCCTGCAAACTACCCACTGAAAAGCACTTTTAGAAGCTGACCCCTTCATTCAGGTTCTGAGCAAGACTCCTTTTGGCAGCTACAGTCTTTCAAATAAACCTGTCCCATTAGCATTGTATGTGCAAATATCCATTCTGGTAACGGAACTAAAAGTATATGAAAGTTATAGTCTTCTGCAAGTTAAACAGTAGCTTGGAGATTTTGATTTGTCTTGACAATAAATATATAGTCCTGGAAGCAATCTCTTGATCACTGAATTTTGTTCATGTACAAAATCATACTATAGAAATAAGGCTGGAAGGAAGCTTCAGAGGTTGCTTAGTTGTCTAGTCTTTCCCCATGTTGTGTGGATTGCAGTACTCAGAAACATTTGTCTAACCTCTTTAAAATTTTCAGTAAGAAGTTTCCCTAAGCTCCATATGCAATTTATTTTAGGTCTCGATAGTTCTTACCACCAGACAGAAAGCATTCAACAGACAGTTTATAACCAATCATTGTGCTAACATTGTCCCTTAGTTACACAGTTTTCCTCCTACTTTCCTTCCAGAATAGCTATACTGGAAGTTATAGGAAGTAATTGTACTCCCTCCTAGTGCCCATTTTGCTATATGACAAACAACTCAATTTACTTATACCCAGAAAGACACCTCTCTTTTCCCTAGTCTTGCTAATAATGTCTATTCTCTTGTCAAATCATTTTGATAGCTGCTTTTTAAATGGAGGATTGAAGTGGTACTCTCTATTCTGTTTAGATAATGTCATTCTATAGCTGATATTCCTATTAATCTGTGAGAGGAATAATATCTGAATTTTGACAAGTCAAAATCCAGTTTGCAGAGGACTACAGCAGGTGGACTATCTCATCAACATATCATCTGAAAATCTTTCCAGCTAGAAGTAGGAAATCGTTAGTTTACTCTAACCAAAATATTTCAAGAAAATGTCTCATAAATAAAAAAAAAAAAAAAAAAGTTTGAAGAAAATTTTGTGCTGAAGAAGGAGGTTGAATTAAACATATACTGTTTTGACAATGGATTAATTTTCTTCTAGATCAAAGACAGAAAACTGGCAAAAAATTTACAATCTGATTTTTATAGGTCTCCATTTATCAACTAATATATACAGCAGCTTGTTTTCAAAGATGACTTTCATATAACATTTTCTTTTTAACAGCATACTATCCTGATTGTACTGAATAGACAAATCTTGATTTTCAACTATTATAAGATCCCTACAAGTTTACCCCTCTCCTCAATCCTCTTCTCATTTTCTGCCTTTTTTCTCTTCCCTCCTACTTCTCCTCCCTCAAACAGAGTGTTAAAAGACTGTGACCAAGAGCTGTTTTTGAGCCAACCTAGCAGAACTAATCTTCTGGATATAGCTGAATAGAGTATTATAGAAATGGAACTTAACAGCGACTCACAGCAATATTAATTAGGTGGGAGAACAAGCTGTTTTTGAAGATCTGCTGTCATTCATGCCAAAATATGTGGTCAACTTTGTATTTCTTTGTGAAAAGCCCTGATATTTCAGTGTGACTGGCAATAAAGAAGTGAGATATGAATGTGTCTGGGTCATAATTTTGCATTTCCTGCAGTATAGCCAGTCTTCAAGTAAAAAGTGTGTTGGGATTTAAATTCTGTTAAATAGAAGAAGATTGCAAGTGCATGAAGAAACATTTTGCAGAGTGCAGAAAACAAGACAGAGCTTTCTCCAGCAGGCCAACTCTGCTTCAAAGTTTTGTCTGAAATTTCCTCTGAAGTTTCTACAATACTGCAGGGAAATGAATTGAGCCTTTACAACTCTGTGACCACTGAGAATCTCAAAAGTTTGTTAATGACCATGGTAGTGATTGAAATTTGAAAATAGAATCGTGGAATCATTAAGGTTGAAAAAGACTTCTAAGATGATCTAGTCCAGCCATCAACCCATCACTACTTTACCCACTAAACCATGTCCCTTGCTGCTGCATCTACTCTTTTCTTGAGAACCTCCAGGGACGGTGACACCACCACTTCCCTAGGCAGCCTGTTCAAATGCCTTACCGTACTTTCTGATATCTTTTCCTAATATCCAACATGAATATTTACAGATCCTCTGAAAACCTCATGAATTCCTAAAGGGAAGCGGCTGGAGGGATTCTCTGAAGCTTCAGTGGAGATGACTGATGGTACTACAGCCTGCTCAGAGTAACAGGATATGAATAAAGGTGCTAGTCACCGTTTAAGGTCAACAATTATTTCCTATCAGATATTTCCAGTTTAGGAGTCTTTTCTAGCTGCTATTTTTTTTTCCCCCTCAAAAGAAATCATGACTAGCAAACCACAAGTTAATTGTGGAATCTATCTTCTGGTTATTTCAGCTTTATGGTTTTATGCTTTTAGTTTATGGGCAGTGATTCAAATCAGAAAGAATAAGGCTGAATGTTTGCTAGTGTTAGATGCAGGAATACTGAGAAATGTCTGTGTGTTTTGAGTACTTCTAGAGCTAAGGAATTCAAGCAGTAAAGAGGTAGTACTGGAGAGGACTAACTCCTCACTGAATGCTGGAAGAAATCTCACTGAAGAATAATAGACTTTTTTAAAAAACAATTTTCTTTTTTTGACTCTTCTGCCTTTGTTTTGTACCCTCAAGACATACTTACGATTTTTAATATTAGGTATTGTTTAATACAAAGTTTTTAGTGAGTCATTGTAGCGCTTGTAAGTAGAGCTTGTACTGTAATTTACTTAGAGAAAATTCTTAATAAAATGTAAGTTTCGTGATTGGGGTTTAAGAATACAAATAACATAATTGCTATTACTCATGAACTCTTGTCTATTCTTCTTTTTGAAAGTCCTGTTATTGATATTACTATAGCAAGTGAAGCCAATTTACTGTTCCATGAAGTGGAAACACTCTCTGCGTTATCCTCTTTGGTGTTTCTGTGTCACATGCCATTGTTTCATTTGTTCTTAAAAATTCCAGTCTGAATTGGAACTGAGAGGATGCTTGAGCCAGTGCAAAAACCTGTTAATTACAACTTACACTAAAATGCAGTGACACACTTGATAAGTCAACCAACAGTGTTTGAATCATATGAGAGTCCTGTTAAGTACTTTATGAGAACAGCAAACCTTTGACCTTGGATGTGAGGTTGTATTTGAATAATTCAGCTATGCATGGAGATATCTAGCAGAGTTGAGTTCTAGAATTACTATCCCTATTTCAAGTGGTCTGTAGATTACTTCTGCTTCCTTCTGCTTTTTAAGCCCTGCAAACAGTGTAAGTATTTAGAGAGAATTTCTTTGTTCTGTGCAGGGAGATAAACTGTGAAATCAAGCATCATCAGCACAGCAACTTAGTTTATTTAACACATTTTCCTGAGTCGAGAGTATGAAAAATAAAGAGCTGAGGCAAATAATTTTCCAGTGAATTACTATCTGTATTTCAGGAATGTGTCAGTCTACAACATTTCCCATAAAACTGTTATTATTTTTTCATATTTACATAACACAGCTAATTGCAGATAGTTATGTATTTCTTCCTTGCTTTGCTTAAAATATTGGCACAAAAATAATGCTACATCTATCTTGTGGCAAAATGCCATAACGTCGTCCAATTTCTGAGGAGCCATATGGCAACGGTACAGCCATCTGTTTATCTTGATATTCCTTTTCTGGCAAACCTTGCACCCATATGGGTTATCGGTGCCCTCATCTGTGTATATCATGAAGTGGTTCAAAATCAAAATCTATAATTTTCTCTGGTATAACTTTTAACTATTACACTGAACATAAAGATCATACTATTCTCATGTTTAGCCTCATCCATTTCTGTTTTGTGCACACCTGCCTTCTTCTGTTAGACGCAGGAACAATTTGATTTCCAGAATTTGTGAAAGCTGTCATTGCAAGCTGTCAGGTTCGAAGCATCATAATCATCTCAAAGGACTGATGGCTTGTGCTTTGTGGATTTGAAACTTCATCACTAAAGAGATGAAATGATCCGTCCTTTTACACGCTGACAGGGTAGCAATTTTGTGTCAGTGTAGAGATTCACGCATTCAGACAATAAGGCCACACCGAATATATGCAGAGTCCTTTCACATTTCCTGTGACAGCCGTTTGCAATAACATCTAAAATATTTGACATGCACTGTTTAAAATAATTTTAAGTAAGGGAAAGTGTCAGCTTTCAGCCTGATGTGATATCAAGCCTGAGTGAAATCATGTTTATATCCCATTTAGCAATCTGCTCTTTAATTTCTTCTTTATGTGAAAGAGTTATTTCAAACTGGATACAATCAGAGCACAAACCAGATACAGTAAGTGTATATATGTTTCAACTCAGATCAACATGGATAAAGTGATTCTTTTTTTTATTTGGGGATTTCCCCCCCAGTACAAACAATTCCATTTCAGATAGTAAGCAGAGATATAAGAAATACAAGCTATTGTATTTATGGGGGCTATACAGAACTATATAGAACAGTTTTGTAGCTCTTAGGTGTTAGTTGACCAATGAAATATATTGATTTATTGCATTCCAGAAATTTGTAATATAGATTATTTATGAAATTCATTGGTTTATTTGGCAAATTTATTACTTTCTGTTTGAAAGAGAATGTTTTGTGTACATTATACCAGTTACAATTCACAGAATGAACATTTATGAAAATTTAATTAGATTATCTCTCTCATTTTATGGTAGGATTTTTTAAAAAAATATCAGTGCATTTGCTTGCATTTTAAGTATTCTTTGTCTGACTTGATTTTAGTTTAGTAAAGTTTAAGACAAATTTCCCTTTGATTCCCAGCCATTAAGAAATCACGCATCCTGTCTCTTTCTCTCCTATATGAATTCAGTTAGGGACCATACCATTTAGTTTAGAGCCAAGATTCTTCTCTGAATTCTTTAAAAAAATCTGCTATTCAAATTGCTAGCAAATTAATAATTAGCTTTGATAGTAGCAGGATTTTGTGCTGAAGACAACAGGAGACATCCTTGCTAAACTTCATGTCATATATGTGTGTGTCTCCATTAACGCTCTGCATGATGTATATCTGCTGTCTACAGACATATTAAAAACGGGCTGGTCTTTTCTTTCGTATCCTCTTCTGCATTTGTTCTCACACATCTCCCTAATATGTCTGTTTGGCAATAAATTGGCTGTATTTGTGTATAAAACCTTCCAGTGGAACAGAGAACAAAATATTCACAAAGCTGTTAGTTCAAGACTGTGCCAAAAAGGGCAGAGTTTTAATGATTAAGGAGTTAATGAACCTTTGATTCCTTCAAGAAGGCATCCGAAATTTAACCTGTGAACATAACCGTGGTGCTGAATTTTTTGTAACAAGTGCCAGTATGTTCTACTTTTCGTTCTAAGCCAGATACTTTCTCTCACTTCATCTGAATGGCGGCTTCACATTCCACCGGCAAACATAATACCCCTGAACAATGTTCAGATATTTCTGCTTTCTTTAAACTTTTTGCTAACTAAGGACTTTTGCATTTGAAAAGCTACTTGCCTTGCTTAAGGATCAAAGATTCTATTTCAGGACACTTCAAACATATCCTCTTTGTCCCAGTTTAGTAAATCTCTCTGTTTACTTACATTCTGTCTTAAAGGTCTTGCTATAAGTTGGAGGCAACTGTGACATTTCTCTCTCCTTTTAACAACACACCAGAATCTTAGCAACACATGAATAACATTGTCATGAAAACAGGCACAGAGCAGAAAGAATAAATAGAGTAAGTATTGGGGTATATTATCTACCAAAGTAAAAACAAGAGTAACAGATATCCTTCAGTTACAGTTCCAAGAGTTTGCACCTCAAATGTACTCATCTCCGCAAAAGAGCAGAGATCAGAGGCAGTACAGCTGCAGCCACATGTCACTTCACCCAAACTAGTATAATAAGATGGATCGAGGAAAGAATAGTGTGCACTTAAAGTTTATCCTGAGACAGAATTGAATGGCAGGTAGAACTGAGTTCATTGTGAAGACATGGACTTTATAAAGATGTACTGGGAACACTATGAAATTTGAGAACTTTTAGTTCTCTACATCTCCTCTAGTAGCTTGTATATCATCCTCTACAAACTGTATCTTGTGTTACAAAAAAACCCACAAGATTAGTAAGAACTGATATGACCTGAAAGGTTAGGCAGCATTAGAACTGAGGCTATAAAATCTCAGCTAAATGTCTTTAAGTAACTTTGGAGCTAAGCACTCATCTAGGAATCCAAACCATAATTTTTCAAATCACTCACAACCAGACAAAATGCTGGTAGATAACTAGTAGACTTTTAAGTAAATCAGCATAAAGTCACTTTATAATGACATTAATCGATGGCTCAGTACAGATAGCAATAACCAAATTAAATGGTCATAGCGTACAACTTACCTCAGAAAAAGAAACAGGCTGAGTATTAGTATTTTTCAGTATTAGTATTTTTTCTTCTCATTGACAGAAAGTTACATAAATCTTCAGCTAATGAACTCATCAAGTATATCCCTGGCTTAAATAGAAAATGCAAACTTACCTCTTGAGCTGCTATATTTAACATGTGAATCCCATTAGGAGAAATTCCTTTAAGTAGCAGACCAGTGTACGTCACCTTCACTTTGAGCCTTCTGAATCACCTCTTGTTTCTGGACAGGTCTCACAAAGACTGTGAGAAGGGCTGGCATTGTGTGAAAGCATGGCTGGAAGGCTTCTGGCATAGTATCAAGTATGCTATCCATGGACATGTTTTTCGGCATTAACACTTAACAAAAATGTCAATTTTCTTAAATCTATTCAGGCCTTGGACACAAAGTTCAGTATCACCAATTTCTTAGAGTAAAAGCATAAGATATCCTCAATAGAAACACAACACAAGTGCAGGTAACTTGAGAGAATCATTATAGCGGTTAAGTACAGATTTTGATAGACTTGGAAGATGACAATATTAAATGTTTTTATAAACACCAGATTGTGTGAGAACTGCAAAGCTTGATGTTCCGTGGGAGGAAAGGATAAGACAATACTGCTTTAGATAGTAACTGCAACACCTTCTGACTCACTGATCTATGAAGAAAGTCCTAAGTACACTTTTATTGAGGTCTTGTTCTACAGTCAAAAAGTTTTGGGGTGTTTTTTTCAAACTAAGCAGGAAGAAAAAAAAAAAAAAGTAACCCTCCCAAAAAAATAATACAAAGCAGAAAACTGCTCATACATAATAAAAGCTATCTAGCCTTTTTCTGAAGAAGGTAGTTTTAACACATAAGAAGTCTACCTTTTTCCATTGTCCTTTTGCAAGATCGTTTCAGTGGATTGACTACAGGGCGCAAATGAAAACATTTCTTCCTATTTTGTAAAACTGATCGCTCTAGTAAACAAAACATGTTTAGCTGGGATTCATAATAATTAGTAAACTAAGGATGTTTACCATTTTCCAGGTGATGTTGGCAACAAGTAGGAGGAGGCTTGACCATCATCTTCTATTTGCAGAAAAAAAGCAATGTTGATTAGAAAGTGTTTCTGGAAAAGATATCTAAACTTGAACTACAGTTTTATTACCTTTATGACAATTTTTTTTTTTACTTTAATACAGTTACTTCGGTAATCATAGTAATGCCTATAGCGTTGGCTGATATTTAAAAGTAGCTCATATTCAAACACTAATAAAACCTCTGACCAGTTTTGGAGGTCTTTTAGAGTGCTAACTTAAACTTGGCTTTCCTCCACTTATCCACAAGTGATTGATGAGAAAAGCTGTAATAAGAACCTACCTGAGAGAGAAAAAATGGGATAAGCATTAACATCGATAATTTTAGACTTCTTCCTTACCAGCTGAATTCCATTTTGTGATTTTATTATCTGATTATTCTTTGCCCTCTTTGTTGTAAATAATACAGATTAAAATTACCTCTCTGACTATCAACATATAAATATTTTTCTATTATTTACTCAAGAGGGCTACTAAAATAAATCTATACTGTGGAAACCCAGACAACCTAGGTTTTAGTTGGCTGCTTGCTGTTTCCAATCTGCAAGAGTTTATCTTTCTGAAGTTGCAAGGATTTATTTTTCTTCATGAACCAATTTGGCAAAGGGAAAGTTGCAAAAACTCTTGTGAACTTATCAAGATTTCCTGGGTTTTTTGATAGCGCTACTGTTGCATATCTGTTCAGAAAATGCTTTCATAACTATATAACAATTATTTTCAAAGACAGATAAAAATTTTCTCTAAAATCCATCTTAATTATCAAATAAAATCCATTTCATCCACTTGTCAACTGAAAAGCAAAATGTGCAGAGCAAATTTTCAGTTCCATGAGGAATGCAATATTTTTTTTGTTTCTATTTTTAAATGTGAAATGGGAACAAATTTGATTAAATTACCTAATTAAAAAAAAAAAAAGAACAAAAAGTCTTCCTAGAAGTTCAATTTCTAATCAATAAATAGCAAACTTTTCCTTTTGAAAGAAAAAAAATTCTTTCATAAATCTTCTACCAATTCTACTTTTGGGTTAGTTTATAGCAGAATAGACTTACTGAATTTGAGGCTCAGTGGAGAAATACACTCCACCACGATCTGGTTACCTTTTGTGCTAATATAACATTTTAGACATTTAAAAATCTAGAACTATTACTACAAGAGTAACGAGCAATATTTGTCCCATATTTTATGTGCTATCTGTATTTTTACACTGAATTATTAAATTATTATTATTGTTAGTGTTAAATATAGCAATGTATTAATGATGATAAACTATTACAGGATTAACAATAAATTTTGCAGGGAGACAAAGGAATCACAGAGGAATGGACCTCTGCAGACCATCTAGCCCAAGGAAGAGCTGGGTCACCTGCAGGGGGTTACTCACAACTGAGATAAGTTTCTTCTCATAAAAGTATTACTAATAGATGTCAAACAGATGTCCCAAATGCATCACTTATCTGTGTGCAGTATTCCTCAAAACAGAAGATATGAAAATGAGAGTAGAGAATTATACAGAAAATTATGTCCTTACTGCACAGGTATTCTCATAGATGACTGTCCTGCAGCAGGAGTTTTTTGAAAGAAGAATGGATGAGAATTGATTAGCTTAAAAAGAAGACAAATAAAATACCTAATGAATCAGGAATTGATTCATGCTGAAATAAAATACTGTGCTTTTTGTGGAAAAAAGAATATGAAAAGAAAACAGAAAAAAACTACAGAATTATAACTGAACCATTACTTGAGCATATTTGTTGAACCAAGAGCTGCAAAAAATGTACAGCAGTACAGTATTTCCTCTTCTCTCCTTTTGTCCCTTGCCACTTGTCTGCTGAATTGCCACTAGCACTCCAAGATCTTTTTAGTAGATCATCAGGCCCATTTTCCAGAATGGAGGGAGATGGAAAGAAGATGTGGTACTATTCTGGGAATGGTAGAATGTGAGGTGTAAAGAAAAGTTGCTTGTTGCTTCCTGGAGGAAGGTCTGTCCATTTCTATTTAATCTTTTCTAGTCTTTAAAATCATATGTTCTAACACTGATCAGGTAATAAATTATTATGGATCTGAACTAGAGATTAAAAAAGCCCACGCAGCTTTAGACATAACTATGATTGGAAGTGAATAGAAAAATCTGCTGGTCTGTCCCACTGAACACAGCAGCAAAATGGAAGTAGAGAAGTACCATCTCTAATCCCTTTTACTATCAAAAAAGAGGGGATTACACTTTGTCAGGATATTTCTGATGTAATCCTGTTTCCAACTCCAGCCAGGTCCAAATTATTTGAAAGAGATCATAGAAAATTTTTGATGTAGACATAAATAAAATATTTTCTTGTTTGCAATATTCTTATGCCCAGCTAAAATATCTGAATACAAAGGCAAAAGCTGGAATTGAAGAGGAAAGGGGAGTTTGGGTGCATGAAAATCACAAAAAATTGAAGCAGAAAAAATTATAGTATTTTAAATGTATAACAGTTATTCATACCAGCATTGCTGGACTTCTTTCCAGTTTCCTTTCAAATAAAAATTCTAATTAATTTACCCAATTCTTTATACATGCTGATTTTGGCAAGGTTTCATATTTTAGTTAAAACTAGATCTACCAAAACTGTTGAAATCAACAGCTTCAAAAGTTTGTAGGATTAATGACTGGCTTATGCCCCAAAGCACAAGAATTTCCATTCTGTTTGTCAGAACAATAGCAGTAGACCAGAAGTTTTTTGTGGTGCAGAGGGTCCTGGATGGGGCACTAGTTTCTTACTTTGCTGTAACTTTGGAAAAACAAGCAAACAAAACCAAAAGGAAAAATAAAACACCCTTTTTATGTAACGTACATTAACATTAACCCTTTTAATCTTATGTACATTAACATTTTCTTTCTATGCCCAAATTAAATGTGTCCCTGTACAACTTGTACTTCATTGACTTCGTAAGTTCCTAACTTCTTATAGCTCATTAAAAATTTTCATGTTTATCATATTCTCCATACTTTAACTGCATCTAATTTAAAATACCCAAATCTTACGACAAACTTACTGGACATTCTTTAATTTTTTTTCATGTCCTGTTGCCCAGCAATTCAGTAGTGGTCTGAAAGCACTCATTTTTTTCTTAGTTATTAAAGTGCTTGGATTTATTAAATTTCAGGTTGATTTCTCTGTGCATGCAATTAACTAAGACCACATCTACAAAATGTGCTGCTTTTGTTTTTAGAATTAGTGCAGAGTGAAAGAGGCAAAAGGCTCACACAGCAATCCCTCATGTACTTTTTTTTTGTCATTTTTTTTTTCTTACTGTAATTTAAAATGTGTCTGTCAGAAAAGGAATTTTCTATTCTTCTTTTCAGAATTCAGAAGATGGGTTTGGTTAAAGATTTGCAGTAAGAGCACTACCTATTTTGATATTCAGAATGAAAAATACCTTAAGATTATACAGTAATGCATAGTCCAAAAGGCTTAGTACTGTGCAGGGTCAAAATTCATAGAAATACAATTGGATTATGTGCTTGAAAAACGTTCAACATAAAGATTGACAGTTGATGGAGGGGGAGTGGTTTGTTCTTTTAAAATATTTTTCATCCTCCATGGTTAAAAAGAAGAGAGGATGGAAAAGAATGAACTAAAAATAGATATCAAGTATTGATGAAAAAAGAACTACACTCAGTTAAACAAGTTACCATTTAATTAAAATTGAAAGTTAAAAGGGACTTTTATTGTTAATATCCTGTTGGATAGTGGGAGTCTTATTACTTCTTGCTAAGTAATAAAATGAAAAGGTGTGTAAAATTCCAAGACAAATGTCGTAAAATTGTCCATCATGTTTTGGATTCTTGGCAACCATTTCAGAGAGACTAAAGGGTACCTGAGAATGGAAACAAGAAAATTCTTTTGACGCATCTAATTCTTCCAGGCCAGCAGTGTGGTATCAGCCATTGTTTAAGTTTTACAGGTTAGACAGTCTTCAAATGATAGGTATGTGACATCTTTCACAAAACGAAATGTCACATTAAATATTGGAAGTAATAAAGACAGAGTCAGACAAACGCAGCAGTAAAGTATAAGCGGCTAAAGTCAAGAAAGAGAAGAAAATGTGAATTAGCATATAGAAATGCTTGAGAGTGCCATAACAACATGGAGACAGGTAGGCTTGGGCTATTTCATATCATTCCATTTGACTTATTCTTGTCCCCTGCATCTCAACCTTCAATCCAGGAGAACAGATCCTTTGTGTGGTATGTTCACAAATTCTGTTCACATTTACTGACAGTTAAACTCTTTTTCTCTTTGTTAATTTTAACACCTCTCCTGTTAGTAAATAAATAATTGCCATCCTAGTGCTGTTGAATTCTAGATTTCTCTCTCTGGAAGAACACAGTGTTATTGTCACAGCATCACATTTAGGATGCTCTAGTTAAGATTCTGTCAATACTTTCATTAACTCATAGTTTCAGGGATTTCAAAGCTTACAAAAGTATTCTGGGTACAACTGCAATTAGGACCTGAGCCTGGAGGTGAAGTCAATACAATACTCTGAGAGGAATGAGTGAGCTAGGTAGTTCTTATGGATTCAAAGGATTTTTGTTAAGTAATATGGAAAGACCTGTAATTCAAAGATGTATCTAGTGCAGAATCACAGTCATGTAGTCTTAGCAACTGATTATTGCTTCATGTTACCTGTTTTTCATAAATCAATGGCTTCCAGATAAACAGTGATTGTTCTGAGATTTTTTCTAATTTTTTCTGATCCAGTGCTGTGTGCTAGGTGTATCACTTTTACTCATGCCAAAAAAAAAAAAAAAAAAAAAGCTCTAACCAGGTGTAGGGGAACTGTTAGGCTTGAACTAGTGGTTGAGCACCTGGTGAAGGGGTGTGGCTGGCCCAGGGAGCATAGGTAAATTGTTTGCACCTGTGCTCCCCAGGTGACCAGAAGGGGTGGCAAAGCCACCCTGAGCTCATATAAGGGCCATCCACCAACAAGAGAACATTCTTTGGACCTAGGCTGCTTCCTGGAAGGGGCTACTGCAGAGCTGGATAGCATCTACTGCCAGTTGGGTGAGTCAAAGATTGTGTGGAACCTTTGTTTATGTCTGTTGTTAAAGTCTATAATACTTTGCCTGGAATCACAGAGAACCTGTCAGAAGCAATTTTGTGTCTTTGTTTGCAAAGCACTGGGTTATATCTTTGAGGCTAAATTAGTTAGGATGTTGCTTATAGAAAGATAAGCTGAAAAACTGTTGGTGAGTAAAACTTTAAAAAACAGAGATAAGTTAAATGACCTTAGCCCTTCTTGAGTATTAACTACACAAGCTTGAAAACTAATAAAGCACACTGGGTATCAGTAATAAAAAAGAACTTATGGTATGAGAAGCTACAATTTTTTGTAAATCAGAAGTGCTTGTTTTCAGTACAATGTTAAGGAAAATAATTTAATATTGCTTATACTCTTCTAACCTATTGGAGTGGAGGGCATAATCGCTCCATAACATAAAAGTCAAATCTTCCAGTATGAAATAATCAGAGTGGCACTATACTCACTCTTTACTTTTACTATGTGAAAATGATTGTCCACACAAAATTAAGCTGAATGTTTTGGATTTGGATCAATATTTAGTGAAATTTGGCCTGTATGCTGGTTACCTGCGTATATACGATGAGACTTTCTCTGGAGGGAGGGCCTTTCAGAGCAAGTAAGAAAAGAACTCTCATTTCCTTACAGCTATGTGCCCTGAATATTCATAGTAGCAGATTTCAATCAAATACATCTTGTTTATCATATTCTCACATTCAGAGGGCAGAACATGCTACAGTAAAGCCCCTCTAAAACAAACTTAAAGATTATGGTATTGTAGTACTACAGACTGCAAAAAAAAAAAAAAAAAGTAAAATAAAATTATAAGGGCTCGGTCTTTTTTCCATGTAAAACAGAGAGGCTAACAATGCTTGGCCCAATAGAGACAGTTCTATAGAATGAAATAGCCTGTATGGAGAAGCTCACGTCTATTCTCTGCACACTTATTTCAGACCAGTTGCAACAGGGAGCTTTTGAATAGGTGACAATTGCTAGTTAAAGAATGTTTGGCACACCCTGGGGAACGTGTCCTAGTTGCTTTTCATCCAAAAGGAAATGATCAAGGGAGCTAACTGAAGCACGACCTCTAGGGTAGATCAGATGACTGACCTAAAAATTTTGGAGTTTTCTTGCAAGTGAATATCACCAGTGAATCCAGCTGCTTTCTAACAGCTCTTTGGCATCTTCCTGTGAATCACATTGTCAAGAGAAGTCCTACTCTAATATCTATTTTTGGGTCATGAAGCATGGAGACATTGTTCTGGTTGCCGTTGTTAAGACAACTTGTCATTTGTATCCATCAGAGTACAGCATCTACATGTGCAATCAAGCTGACATCTAAAAGGTATTGCCTGTGGTGGTAGTAGATCACAGGCACAAAGCATCAAAAATAGTCCTCAGTACTTAATTATTCCTACAATTGGTTAACACAGTGTTATGGTTTGACTCAGCAGATAGCTGAGTTCCACACAGTTATTCACTCACCCTCCCCAAATGGGACGGGGGAGAGAAGTAGAGAGAGATGCAGTAAAATGTGTGGGTTGAGATAAATGCTACTTACTAAAATAGTAAAGAGAACAAAAGAAATAACAGTACATATATATATATAAAATATATAGAGAGGATATGCAGAGCAAGGGCTCACAGCCAGTGGCCACCCTTCCTCCCGGCTAGCCCCCCCCATAATGAAGAGCACCTGGAAAACCCAACAAACCAATCACATGATGTTATATGGTATGGAATAGCTCTTTGGTCAATTTGGGTCAGCTGCCCTGGTCCTGTCCCCTCCCAGTTCCCAGCTCTTTATGCCCCCCTTTTTCACTGGCAGAGGAATGTGGAAGTGAGTTATGTCCTCGGCTCCGTTCAACACTGCCAGGATGTTATCAGTATCTCTGAGGCCCCAAGATAGCTTCATACTAGACACTACGAGAAGCGTAACTTCTGTTAGAAACTAAGACACACAGTAAGTTGAAAAATGAAGGTAAGAAAAAAGGGAATAAGGAGCTGTAATTTTATTTTTGCATGAAGATTCTATTTCAAAAGACAGATGTATTTCTGCAAATAAAAACAACGTTCTTCATGTTGTGAATATTGTTAGTAAGATGAAATTTCATCAAGGTGTGTATTTGAACTTGTTCTGAGATAAAAGTACTTTCCATCTCTCTGCCTTTCCAATAGAAACTCAAGGGCATATTCTGTCTACTGGTAATGTTTAAAAACCTTGTAGGTTGCTAAAGTAAGGAAATTATTTTCAATATAAAGAGCTGAGTGGGTTGAATCTACAGGGTTTATACTGACAAACTCTGCTCTTGTCCACTCTGTGTCTAACGTCTTGCTCCAATTGACCAGGATGAGAGGAGTGTCTTAGTTTCTAACAGAAGTTACTTCTCTTATAGTGTCTGCTGTGAAGCTATGTTTTCTTCCTAGAAGAGAAACAAAACTGATTGAACCATGTTGAACGCAGCCAAGGATATATTTTGTTCCTCAGTGAAGCAGTTAGGAGGCATAAGGAGCCAGGAACTGGGAGGGGACAGGAGCAGGGCAGCTGGCCCAAACTGATGGAAGAGCTATTCCATACCATCATGTGTTTTTTACAGAAGGGGAGTCTCTTGCTTGGATAGAGGAGCTGCTGGCTGGTTGGGTATCGGTTGTTGGTCCCTTGCTTTGTGTATCATCTATTGTTTCTTATATATATGTTGTAAGGGACTGTTCCAGAATCTTTTGTCTCAAAGCTTGCTGTGAGAGCTCTTTTGTCTCAAAGTTTCCCCACCTGCCTGCTGCCAAAGGCTTGCTGACCAGGGGCAATGAGAGACAAGCAGCCACCTAGCAGCCTTTCAGACTGTTGCCTTGAGGGATGCAACCACTGAGGGGATATGCATGCCCCTACATACCTACGTGACATACCTGGGTGACCAGGAAGGCCATGCTGGCCGAAAAGGAGGATTAGAAGACCTCCTCCAATGGGGAAATGCTAGCTGCCTACCTGCTCCTGTCTGACTGACACCTGCCTGGTGTCTGCCTGCTTGATAACTCCTGCTGCTTGAGACATGAGGTCCTCCTGCCTGATGGCCTGATGTCTGCTCCTACTTCGTCTGGTGCCTGCTGCCTGAGACCTGACGGCCTGATGTCTGCTTGCTACTGCTCCCCCTGCGCTCTTGCTCCCACACAGGCCTGAGGATATTCCTGGTCTGACACAATGGCATGGGATCCATGGTGGTGACTGTCCTTGCTTTTTTCTATGTGTAATCCTTGCTATTATTTCCTACCCTCTTACTATCGCCTGCTTTCCCATGTCCACCTCCCTCACTGACCAGAATTTCTGTTAAACTGGTCGGACAACATTTGACCTCATTTGTGTCTTAATTTCACTCCGGGTATGTTCAAGAATCTCCCCTCACTCCGATAATTGGAGCGGGACATATGTATTGGTATTTCTTTTATTCCCTCTGCTCTCTTAGTAAATAGCTTTTATCTCAGCCCATGAGTTCTACGGTATTTATTCCTTAATTCTCTCCCCCATCCCACTTGGGAGGGGGGGAGGGTGAGCAAACAACTGTGTGGGACTTAGCTATCTGCTAGGTCAAACCACAACA
The DNA here is from genome assembly GCA_013396635.1 of Penelope pileata. Taxonomy (NCBI): domain Eukaryota; kingdom Metazoa; phylum Chordata; class Aves; order Galliformes; family Cracidae; genus Penelope; species Penelope pileata. The sequence continues at coordinate 979,520 of WBMW01005156.1, read as the reverse complement.
AGGAGATTCTTTGATATACCCAGAGTGAGATTAGAACACAAGGTCAAATGTTGTCTGGCCCATTAAATACAAATTTTACTCAGTGAGGGTGTTGGGGGTGGGAAGGCAGACAGTAGTGAAAAAGATAGGAAATAAGAGCAAGGGTTATGTATTTTAAAAAAAAAAAAAGTAGAGATAGTCATCACCATGGCTCCAGTGCTGTTTTGTTGGTCTGGGAATATCTTTGGGAGTGAGGGGGCAACAGCGCAGGGGGAGCAATGGCCAGCAGGAGGCATCATCATGCAGCAGGCCGCCGTTAGCAGGACAGCAAGGCCTCAGGTCTCAGGCAGCAGGTATCGTTCCCCTGTTAGAGGGGTCTTTTTTTATATTCTTTCTGCCAACATGGCATTCCTGGGCACCTAAGCAAATGTCATGTGCAGCACCTATGGGCATGCATATCCCCTCTTGGTGGTTGCCCACCTTGAAAGGCTGCTTACTAGCTGCTTATCTCTCTGCCCCTGGTCTGCAAGCCTTCAGGTGGCAGGCAGGCAAACCTTGAGACAAGAGTTCAGAAACAGGCTCTTACAATGTGTTGTGAATAGAAAGCACAATAATGGATTTAGCCGGGGACAGAAAGCTGCATCATACCTATAATTTAGCTCATTAAAAATGTATAATTCATCAACTTCTAGTTGAAAGCATTTTAAACCATTGATGTTTCTATATTGGTAGGAACATAAATCTTATTAAGATTAGCTAAGGTTGTAGACTGATAGAAGTTTACAGGTGGGTAGCAACTTGTTCCTTTCAGTTGAGTATTGCACCTGAAGTTGTCTTTATAGGGCAGTGCTGGGGAAAAAAGTCTTCTGCTAAAGAGACAGGAGACAATTCCTCAGAAGGGCAACAGCATATCAAACAACACCTCCTTCCGCAGATGAACTTGTCCATTAAAATGTTTTACTAAGGTATTATAAATACAAAGATGTGCATTTAAACACAGTAGTATTACCTACTGATCACATCTTCACAAAACACAATTTGTTTCTATTCTATTCATGTACAGCCTGTTCCCTGGTATTGGCTTTAAATCTCTTCTCTAGTCATAAAGATCTGTGGCTGAGAGGCTGTGTTTTAATTCAAATTATCACTTTCTACAAGGTTTCCAGAAGTATTTCTTGCATTTGAATGGCTGTAGGACACAAACACTCCAGTTCAAAGTTTAGAGCACCAGGGTTAGCTAGTATTGGCAAAGATGTCAAGTACTGTAGCTGAGGTTGGACTTGCCTACCTAACTGAGCAACGTGTTTTCTGGATCTCTGATATCTACAAAGGCTGCACTAAAAGTCATGTCTCCTATTTTATTATGTTGACCTACAATGTCAGAGACAGATTTTGGTGGTATGGCAGTAGAAGTTGAACCTTCTCACCAATATCCCATTTCATGTTGTCGCCATATGACAGATAGCAGCAGAGGAGTGGTCAGGCAATATGGCATCTGATATGGAAATATTAGATGAAGCAAAGGTGTGGAATTGAATTCCTCCATGCAAAAAAAAAAAAATTGCATCCATTGACATTCATTAATGCTTGCTGAACATTTATGGATACCAAACAGCGGATGTCAGCACAGTGAGGCAGTAGGTGGTGTGTTTTGGCACTGGAGACAGTGACAGTGGATCGCTTCTGCTGGTGCAATTTTTACTGGCATGGAATGTAGGCTCTTGTTCATAGCTGGTGAAAATGCACAGCTAATAGTGGTAACTATGTTGAAAAATAGTGTTTTGTAGCTGAGAATTTGCTCTAATAGTTAGTGCACTCTTCATATTTGTTGTTTCCATGGAAATGAATAGGAGGCATTACTTTTGGAGCAACCTGTGTCTCCCACATGGACAACAGGACAATAACTTTTTCATTTGACTCCTGTCGTGACAGAAAACACAGAACAGAGAGCCTCCAGGAACAATTGTCTTCAAAAATATGAAATTGAGAGTAAATGAGAAGGTTCTCGTTTTCTCTCTCCTTTGTTTTTTTCGGAGGGAGGGGTGTTAATTTTCTCTAGGTTGGAGGATTTTTTTTGTTGTTGTCTTTTAGATTTGAAGACAGTTCCTCTTCCATGTGGCAGAAATGTCAGTAAATAGTTCCACTGCTCCTCATTTTTACTCAAGCAGTTTTAGCTCAGGTTGTATGGGCATACGCATAAAGTATGCTGGGAATTTGAGTGGAGTGGGCCAGTATTTTTGTACCTTGTTTGTTTTGTCTGTTTAACTGCACATGAGTGAAAAATTAGTTTAGTATAGGGATAAACTTAAGAGTATTAAGTTCAGAATAATCAGACCCTTTTAGCTAAGGAGAGAGATTCCTGTCCAGAGGTCTTCTACTTTTTACGGTGACACCAGTCAGAGCCTCATTTGAATCTCAACCCATTTCTATTACATTGACTTTCTGAAACCTCAGTGACTTCTATTCTACCTAGATTTCTTACCTATCCTTTTTACATCTGAATTTTCTCTTACTCAAGAGTGACAAAAATCAGTATCACGTATTCCACAGTGAATTATTGTGTTACTCTGCTTAAATGCAGAGGTTTTTTTAGTTAGTTTCTAAAAATATACAAAAAGTAGAATTAATATCATTGGTGTAAAAGAAACAGTTTATTGTTGTTAAAGCAGCAGCTCCAGTGACCACTTGAAGGTCATCTTAGAACTGTCAGTTTTCCATAGAGCCTAATTTGAAGACAAAGTCTTATTTAAAAAAAAAAAAAAAATACAATTATCTGTACTAAAATGAGGAATATCTCCATTTCTATTTTCAAAGGAACATAAAGATGGAAGCAGATTTCTCAAACAATTCTTGTTCCAGAAACTGTTACAATACATCTACAAAAAAAAACAGGAGTAAGGAGGCCTGAAAATGTGAATTAGAGCAGCATGGGAGGAAAATCTTCTTAAAGATATGCATTACTGTATTACTATAGAACTTAGAGTCTGTAGTTACAACAAAATAGGCCTTATCCATCCCTGAGGATGTCTGATCAGCAAGAACCAATACAGTTTCACTTTGTCTCAGATCCTTCAGTTGCGTCCCACTTGGTTTCCCATTCTATTACCAAGCTTCACTTTCAAGGCAGGTTATTATTAGTAGTCTTTCTTTAATTGTGTCAAAATTCATTTATCTTGGAAAATGACTTTAAAGAAATCTAGTTGAAACTTTCTAAGTCTTTCTGCCATCATCCTTGCAAGATTTGTGACTTTAACAGCTGACTATTTTCTGCAACTACAGCTGATCTCACTCTTACTTGACTTATCTCTTTAGCAACAATGAAGAATGTTCTGGATGAATTTTCAAAATCTAATACTAAGACTGTTGTTGGGGGGAGTTTGATTTAAAGAATGTAGTACATCACAGATACCAGTATATATGCACTGGGGAAAAAAAATTTTTTATGGCTATAGTCAACCAAAATGAAGAAGTAATTCTTGATGTGTTGTGTGTAGGAGGAACAGTAGATCAAAACATAGGTGTCAATTAGCATTATTAGAAGTGTAAGAAGTGAATAGAAAGGTCGTGAGATATTGCAAAGGGGAAAAATATTAAAGAGAAATGCTTATTTTGAGGAACAACTTCTGCCTCTATGTCACTGAATTAAAAGAAATGGAGGAACAGAACAGGAGTTTAGAGTCACATGCACAGAGGCGCAGACTGCTGCAAGTTAGTGCTTCAGAAGACAAATTACGCCAGGTAAACTAAATGTGACCATAGTTTCCTCTCCAGCAATTCACACAGCAACACAAAGCACATCTAAGCAGAAAGCAAATTACTGCATTACTACTGATGATGTTGGCACATCTGTCCCTCCTGATCCAGATGCCTGAGCAAGGAGCTGGGGCACACTGAAGAATTCTGAAGCGTTTGAGACTGAAAACAAAAGCATAGCCTTGGTATTTTGCATTGCACTTTGGAGACATCAGATATTTTTCTAGACTACTAATTCAGGTACTTAAGTGACTAATGATAGATGGTGTGAATAGATCAGCTTCTGTGATCTTCCATTTTCTTTATATTGAATATCTGGAAAGAATTGAAGAGCTAAAGTTTAGCCCCTGATATTTGTTTAGTACTCTGTGGTCGTCAGATGAAATCATAGTATTGCAGATTAATTTGTATTGCACTGCTGCTCATTGGACAAAACAGGATAAACCTTTGTGTGCAGGAGTTTTTATACCCCTACAGCTTTTCTAAAAGCTGATGGATGATGTGTTACCTATTGGCAAATACATTGCATGATTTGTCAGACATACCTCTCACCATATTCCTATGTTGGTTCCATCAACTGTATAATTATTGCAAAATCAATTTATATTGAAAAAATATTGTTGAAAATCCCTTAGGCAGCTGGCTTTTGGTGGTCTATAAGAAATGAGAATGGCTGGCACCTTTAAACCTTGTATTTCAGATGCATAAGTGTATATCAATTAACAAGCTAAAGATGTTAATGTTTGTTACTATTGCAGATCCACACTCAGCTGTGCTGATGTTTGCCTTAATACACACTTGCTCAAGGAATCAACAAGTATATTCTCTAGTTCAAAGTATGCACAGAATGAGGTAAATTATTGAAATGGTGTTGTGTAAAACCTCCTTGGGGCCTTATCCAGCAATTGTTTATACGGAAAGGTAACTCACAACTAAGCAACCCACTTGCAAGTCGACATGTACATATATCTCACATACATCAAAGAGCTTGACAGTTTCAGGCCTCGTTTACAAACCAAGTCTGTGATCTGAATCCTGTTACAAGGAGAGCAAACTGAGAAAGTATAAGGTTCAAGTGGACAAATCAACAAACATCAAGATTAGTTGTGTTTACAGGAAAAAAAATGATAAAGTTGAAGAATTCATAGCTTCTTTTTACAAGTTTGGTAAGTTACTTTCTCTTCTACTTCTCAGTGTTCTAAAATTTTGATCTCTAAAGGAGATCAATTCAGCAAGAATAGACTTCTTTGTTTTTAATCTAGTGACAACTTTTGCTGTGCAGATACATCTTTTCACTTCCTCCTTCCTTCCCTCCCAATATATGAAGGTAAAAATTGGAAGTGTGTTAAGTTTCTTGATTCTCTTCTTTAAGTATATAATTGTTTGCACACCTAGTAAGTTCCAGGAAGGTAGTGTCTAGAAAAATAAGTGACATTACATGAGATGGATACCTGGCAGGCAGTGAGAGCTAGGCCCGTGATCTATGGAAATGCCAGGTACACAATTGAGTCTTGAGCATCAAGTGTTTCCTACTTCTTTCCCAGACTCCTGCTTTCTTTTCAAAAATTACATTTTCTATAAAGTATTACCAGTCACATTTACTTGTGTGTGTGTCCCCAAAACAGACATTTACCCTGCTTAAACATTTAAACTGCCTTTTATCTGAACATTCAGGTTGCTAAAATAGTGTAATTTTTATCTTTAGAGAAGGCAATGTTCCTGGAGGTTTTTGTGTTACTCATACAAATGTTTGTGTGATGTACTTAGTGTGGCAACATATGGTTGAAGATAAAGCATATTCTTCAGGTACAAGAATACTTCATAATATTGGAAATGAATGACAATCTGGCCTCTGTGCAGGTTGAGGAGGGAGGAAGGAGAGGTGGGTGGGTGTGCATTAGGTGCTCAGTGCAAATTCTCCAGAACTTATGAATATGTGGCAGTGTCAGTGAGAATGTGTGCCTATGGGAATATTTTCAGATGATAATTCTAGAGTTTTCTCAATCTGTATGTAGTCTGCCACCTGCAAAGCCTCTTAAAGTAGTATGAATATGGAGTAAGTGCAAAATGTAACCAAGGCAAAAATTACAAAATGAATTGGCAGATTTCATTTGTTTGCTCTGGAGAACTACTGTAAATATGTTCATTCAAAATTTTATTTATGCTAATAAAATAAGGCATATCAGTAATAAAGAGCCTAGTAAAGCACCAGTATGTGAGATTTGAAAGTCTTGTTTTTATAATTTTGATCAACTGCTTTGCTTTACATTTTTTCTGTATTACACAGTATAACCACCCTGAGGCACTAGGAATCCAAAGGAAGTTAAAGTAATAGGTTAGCAGTTAGATTAACAATGGTTTTTGATCATCATGACTGCTATATTAAAGCTTACATGTTTTCAAAACCTCTTCATTTGACTGGCAATACAAGCAAAAAAAGTCAAATCACTTCTTAACATATGATAAAATGAAATAAAAGGTTTATAGCCAGTGCCTAAGAAATACTTTTAGTCATTTTATGTAATAATTTTACAGCAAGATAAAACTTTTTTTTTCCTCAATGAAGGAAAGTTGAACACAATGAATATTGGTCAAAATATGTTAAAGTCCTTTGAATCATGAAGGCCAGGTGCATTTCTGACTGTCTAGATGAGATAGAATCTTGGTGAAATGCTGGATGTGAGATAGACTGTGAAATATTGAAATGAAGATATAGCATCATTAGTCTACAGTTTGCCTGTTGCCTGTGACCTGTACCTGACCTGGGAATAAAGACAGAAATGTACCACATCCTGTTAGGATTTGTTTACAGCCTCTTACTTGCATTGGAGCTATGGTCAACATATTTTTCAATGTACAGACTTTGCAATGTAATACAAAACAGTGATAATTTAATAACTATACTGGAAACAAGCATCTCTGAGATAGGTAAGCTTTTATCTTGGTAGAATAGTGCTTGTCAACTGAGTAAGGTGTCAGGATACTAAAACACAGTTACCAAGCCAATAGATCTTATTCACATGCTTTAATCCATCCCTAGTGCTGCTTGATCTTTGGTTAGAAAGTCTTCATAAGCAAAAAATGTTATTTCTCTGGGGCTGTAGGTTTTTTTTGTTCCTGTCAGTTTCCAAATATTACAGTGAAACACCTAGAATGACACGGAGTAGTATTAGGAATGCCTAATGTCTATATCCTACTTTAAAGGTATTCTAGTGCTTCCTGGACTTTGATCCAACAGTTCCCCTCACAAGCAAACTCTACAAATGTATTTTGTGACTGTATTTTGAAATAACTAATTTCAGACTAACTGTACCACATCAGACATATTGAAGGTTCACTGAGTGTGAGCTGTACAAGAAGAAACACATTCTAACAATAGCTCATTGGGATTTTCTTTCATAAAATCCTTGTAATTGAGCTATTAAGCTATTAAATGGTAAAAGATATTTTAAAGGTGCTTTTGGTTTGTTTCTTTTTTGTCAGGTATCTTGGAAAATAAGGTGTGAGGAGCATTGTTCTGAAATTGATTCAGAAATCTTATTTTTCCAAAGCAAGAGCAAGCAAGGTCCACTTTAAGCAGTTAGAAATCAAGCTATAAGGATGGACTTGTTAAATAACTTTTGCTCTCAATGTTGTAAACTAACTTGAAAGATGAAAGGAAAATAGACTGCCTCAGATACATTGTAGCTTAGAGCAGACAGGGGTGCAGTTGGTGGTGAACACTGGAGTTGTCACTCCTACTTCATCCAGTCAAGAGGATGACATCTTGCTCCCTGCAAAGATGCAAGTTCAGGTTTCCCTCCACATGAAATCAGAGTGTATATCTCATGCTGTCTTTTTACTGTTTGTAAGAGACAGTCATATAAAGACTGTGTCAATAGTGTTGTGTGAACATTCCTGTTTTATAAAATACTCTACTTCTCCAGGAAAATCTCTTTGGAAATAGAGGTGGAAAGTTCTTTTTGCTTTTGGGGTAAGGTGTAGACCTAGTGATTCTGGCAACTGTGAGTTCTCTCTATACTGATGAGATAAATGGAGCAAGGATGGTGTGTACCTGTTTGTCATGAAATTCTAGAGTCAAGATGTAGCCAGAGCATTCTGAGAATCAGTCCAGGTAGACACATTCTACAGATTAAATGTCTCCTTTAGTCTTATTTTTATAATTTGTATTCCTTGTACAGTGTCTTCATGTCTATGTTAAAAAAAAGGCAGGAGGGCTGTTAGATTCTATACCAAAAGACAAAAAGCAGTTCAGAGTAGTGGTATATTTACTGCATAGCAACAGATTTATCTTCTATTAATGTGACTGTGAACAGAACGTTTAATTGCCACCAAAATAACAGTAAAGTACTGCTCAGATTGAAAATACCCATCCAAGCCAACTGCTTTTGAAATCCTCTTTGAACGCTGTCACTGGTCAAAAAAGCACTAGGGAATTGAAATGATGTTTTTAAGGATTCCCACATAGCTACTAGGAATCTTTTTGTGTAAGATTGAATTGTTTCTTTATGGATAGTGTTGCAGAGTATTCTGAGTAGTATGTCATGTTTGAATCTCAAGTGTACAATGGAATTATTTGAAAATATTAATAGAAACAGAAAAAAGATAGCTGTTCCTGACTAATATAACTGTCCTCTTTAAAAATTAATATAATTCTGGCTAAAAAAAACTCATATACCTTTTTAACTTCTATCGTATTTTTTCCAGAAAGTATTTTGCATTGCCTTCTACTTGTGGTAAAACCTTTGTGTTGTCAAGATTCTAGTGTACTCTCAAGAGTTTCTGAACACATTTACTTAAATTCACACCTGCAGAAACACTTTCAAGCCATGAAGAGCTAAATTTTTTCTAAAGCAGTAAAAGATGTCCTACTGCTATCAAAAAGTATTAAGACTAAATACAAGTGTTAAGAACATAGTACTGTGTGTGTAGGACTGTGATCTCAGAATGGTTGAGGTTGGAAGGAACCCTTTTTACATCATCTAGTCCAATTCTTATGTTCAAGCAGGGTTAGCTAGAACAGGTTGTCCAGGACTCTGTTCTTTGAATACGTTCAACTATGGGTTTTGAATATCTTCACAGATGGAGTCTCCAGAACCTCTTTAGGCTGCATGTTTCACCACCCTTATAGGGTGGGAAAAAAAATAAGTCTTTTCTAGTTTTCAAGTGGAGTTTAATGTGTTTCTATTTAATCTTGCCCTGTCAGTGGGCACTGCTGAGAAGACTCTGCCTCCTTGTCTTCGTTCCTCCCTATTATTATACACATCATCCTGAGCCTTCTCTTCTTCAGATTGTATGGTCTCAGCTGCCATTCTCTCCTCATATAAAAGATGCTTAATTATCTTAGTGGTCACTCTCTGGATTTGATCCAGTAAGTACATAATTGATAATACTTTTAGGCTGATTGTATAATTCTGTCTACTTAGTCCTTCTCTCCAAAATAATTTTTTTTTCCTCTGTGGAGATAGAGGGCAGGACGGTTGTTAATTTCTTTTGGATAATCTATGTGAGTGTTTTACCAGACAATGCTGACAATTGCAAGCTGCATGTGTAGTAAAGCTTATTCAAAAAAGCTCAGAATACTTCCTTTCATAAGCTACAGTCAGGAATCTGTTCCCTTCTTTTACTATAAACCAAATCAGAGCAGGATCTTCCCTTTTGTTTGTTTTTATGTGAATAAATTATTAAAACTCTTCTGGGATATCAGGTGACATAACATACCATACAAATAAGTGCACAGTAGAAAAGCAGAAATATTAAACATGTTTATTGGAACTGATTACAAACACTTTAAAAAAAAAAAAAACCACAAAAAATATGGAAAGTGCCTCAAACTTAAGGAAGAGTGGAAGTTTCAGTACACATGTAAAAGTTACTTAGTATGTGAACCATTTTTTTTTTTCTTAAACAAGGAGTTTCAAGCCTTCTGTCATTCTGTCCTTGAATGATATGCAATCTTCACTGAAGTGAGGAGGAAATACATGCACATGAAATACCAGGGCAGATTTGTATCACTGACCTACAATTCAATTTATGGATAAACATGATCATGTTTGTTGAGTAGTGATTTATCTTAACATGCACAATACCCACCACAAAAAAGAAAAATCCAGTCAAGTTACTATAACAACTGAGACATGAAGATAAGATTTTTGAGTAATCTGATCTTTGTTTTACAAGTACAAGCACACAAATTCCTACTTAAATCAGTAATGATTGACAAGGCATTGTTCTCACTCTCTTCCCCTTCTAGCAGCTTTCCTGCAAGAGTTAATGGAATCACATACCAAGATACAGACAAGGTGAATCACTTCATATTCGATGAAAAGCCAAGTTGCATTTCCCTTGATAGAAAATTTTCACCTAAAATGTCTTTCTGAAACTGAATATGGCAGTTTCATTTCAATTTTAGTTGAATTCTTTGGTGTACAGTAAGTAATATCTCATCGCAATAAAAACATAATCATGCTGTGTGTATATATATTGGTTTCACTCTAATGAACAGCTAAATTCTAGCACACTGCTCTCTCACTCCCTTCTCAAAGGAAGAAAAGTAGAGAATGACATCAGAAATGGCCTCAAAGGCTGAAATAAGGACAAGGAGATCACTCATAAATAATGGACAAAACTGACTCAGCACAGGGAGATTAACGTAATTTATTGCCTATTGATAACTGACTAGAGCAGTGAGAACTGACAACAAACTAAAGCCACCTTCCCCCACCATATCCTTTTCTACCTCCCCCCAGGTGGTGCAGAGGAATAGGGGCTGTGGTCCATCCGTAATGCTTCATCTCTGTCACTCCTTTGTAGTTACTCTTGGTGTTCCATCCTTCAGGAGTGGACTGCTCCAGCATGGGTTCCCATAGGTGGCAGCTCTCTCAGACCTACTGCTCCACTGTAGGCCCCTCTCCAGGGGCTGCAGCTCCAGCCCTGGGGTCTGCTCCTGCAGGGACTCTCCATGGACTGTGGCCTTACCTCAAGCCATGGTCACTGCTGCACCGTGGGCTCCTTTATAGCTGCACATAGAGGTCTTCTCCTTGTGGTGCCCATGGGCTGCAAGGGCACATCCTGCTCTACTATGGGCCTCTCCTGGGCTGCCAGGAGATTCTGCTCTGTGCCTGGAATACCTCCTGTCCTCTTTCTGCACTGACTTTGGCTGCAGGGCTGTTTCTCTATTTTCTTCCTTCTCTCTCTTAGGTGCCATGGCATATTATTTTTCCCTTTTGAATATCTGCTTTCCCAGAGCACACCTGCTGTTGCATGTGGCTCAGCTCTGGCTAGTGGCTGGTCTCTTTTGGAGCAGCTGGAGCTGGCTCTGATCTGACATGGGGCAGCTGCTGGCCTCTGCTCACAGCGACCACCTCCGTAGTCCCCTCAAAACCTTACCACATAACCCAATACCAATTAGATCTGTCATCCAAAGAAGGAAGTATCACACTTCTCATCTATTTAACAAACAAACAAAAAAACATTCTCAGTCTTCCTAAATTAGATATTGTTTTGGAAAATAACTTATCAAGGAAATGCACATTGACAAACTGAACTCCACCAAGCTCTGCTCATTTATGCTAGTATAAAACAAATGTATAGCAGCTTAAGATTTTAAATGTAAATGCATTTTATCACGAAGGAGTAATTTAATACAAGAACTGTAGAATTAGTACAACATACAGCTGTCTTAAGAATATGAAAGATAAGCGCGTCTAGCTGCTGAAATGTATAAATATCAGAAATCTGTGAAGAGCTTTTGTGATGTTTGCTTGCATAGTATCTAACAAGCATGTTTTACAGTACAATGTTTACTTAGCTGAATGCATAAAGATATTTCAAATTAGAGGGTCTTAAATAGCAATTGAATAATTTAGCTCATTTTTATGGAACCTTTCAAAAATACTCTGAAATTAAACTTTGTAACCTCTTGTCTAAAGTAAACAAGATTAATATCCACCTTAACAAAAACAACAGTCTAAACCAGATTTTTGTTTTGCCAAGATGATTTCCTGGCAGTGCCAGGACATCAGTTCTGATACATAGTTTCAAATGCGAATTCTCTTCTCACCATCACAGTGGAAAAGTCTGTTTTTTTAACATAAAGACTTCATTCCAAAATTGTTAAAACATTATTAACAGCAGTTTTTGAAAGCCTAAAACTTCTGCATTGTTGTGGAGTCCAAATGTTTTTCATCATCCTGTTGCTAACACTTGATCTGCACTGACTTCCTTCTTGTACATTCACTCACTGTTTCAATTGGAAACGTTCTGGCTTTTTCCTGAAGAAGAAAAAATCATGATGGCTATTGATGATTGTTTGTAGATTTTAAAAACTTGTCTATCTTTTATAGCTCATGTACCTTATAAGATGCACAACAGTATCATTTCTTTCTCCAGTAGGATAACTGGTCTTTAACTATTATTAAAAAAAAAAAAAAAAGTATTAAACCTCCACTGATATGAGCAACATCAGGATCTGACAACAGATCTACTAAAACAAAACCCTTTTTCTTCCTCCATTGTAGACTTCAGGTTGGATCCAGTTCAAAGAGTTAATATCTTATGATTGTCTTAAATCTTGCTGTGTCTAATGAATACTGCATGTTAAAGTTACAGAGGAATTTAAGACACCTGGCGAATGTATACCTATATTTACTATTTGTATCTCAGGAATTCTTGGTTGGCACAAATACCGACCCCTGAGGTCACTATAATTGACATGAAATCTGTAATATTAAGGAAACAATATGATTATAGGTCACTATTAGCCAGTCACCAGCTGAATTTAACTCAATTCACCAACCAACCAATCCAACCAATTTTTTACCCAGCAGACAGTATACCTGTCCAAATTATAGTCTGTCAGCATCTCCAGTAGAATAGTGTGGGACAAAGAATCAAAGGCATTACTAAAGTCTAGGTAGACTACATCCACAGTCTTTCTCCATCCCTCATCATTTTGTTTTGTATTATATCATTTTCCTCAGTCAAGGCCTACTACAGTATATTATCACAAAATGACAGAAAATGGGCTTGGAAGGAACATCAAGAGATTATCTTGTTCATCTCTCTCCTCAAGCAGGATCAGCTCTCCTACTGACATCTGTTATGAGTGTTAGTTTAACTTGCTCCTAGAAGTTTCCAGAAATACATTCTTCACATCAAGAAATGTATTCTCACTCTTAATTATATTAACATATAAGCTAACCAATGATTTAAAAACAAAGCAAAACAGGACATTCAAACATTCCTGTGTTGAAGGGGGGGAAAAAAAAGACATGAACTTCAGCCTTCCTGATTCTTGTTTAATCATCCTTAAAAATTCTGAAAGAAGAGAGTAAACAATATTGTTGATTACCAACAAGACAGGACTGATTTTGTTTTGCTATTTAGTAGCTACAAAAAAGGTGAAGTCCAAAGAGGACAAAATCTTGGTCTTCCTGGGTGGAAGCTGGTGCTGGTTCTATGAATGTGAGAAGGTATCTAAATGCAAAAGAACTACAACAGCTGTGTACACAGAGTACATGCCCACATCTTGATGACCTTTAAAAGCATGGGTACATGAAGATTAAAAGATGTCTGAATGCCACCTCTATCTATTTGAAATTTTACTGTGGTATTTTGCAGATCATAAATACCCTTGAAGGATTTTTCTCACTGCTGATTCTTTGTTCTGTTTCTCATTTGTGTGGGGATAATTATGGTGGTAATTTGGATATAACATTCTGAACTTGCATGTTTTACTAAGGACTACATGGATTTGAATCTGTCAGCTAGTCATAATGCTTCCTCAATATTACCCATTTAATGTCAATTATAGACAAAAAATAGCCTACTTATTGTCTCATATTAGCATCCACATCAATAATTGTGCAGAACAAAAGGCATAAACTGAGACCATCTGCTCTCACTACAACAACCTACCTAAAAAAGCTTAGCCAGTAACTCACAATAAAAGATTCTGATGCGTTTATCTGAGATCATGCTGTTTAAATGTCTTTTGTGATTAAAATTATTACTGCTTTGGTCTATCACCTATTAGGACATATATTTCCTCATTTCAAGTAAAATATTGTCACTTTCTCTTTATTACCCTATTAAATAAAGATGACTTCTACTGGATTCTATAAGAAAAAAATATACTTTTATTTTGTTTCATTGTCACTATTTCCTGTTGATGCTAACAATACTTAGACATTT
>WBMW01005156.1:845573-965110 GCA_013396635.1 Penelope pileata | reverse complement strand
AAAAAAAAATGTAAATAACAGTATGAATTACAAATGACCAACGCATTTAGGATATCTGAAATGTTTTTTGTTCTAATCAACTGCAGGTTTAGTAAATGTTTCAGATTATTCTCCAATACGCATTATTAACAGTTGAAAATTGATTACAGACTACCTTCCAATAAATAGATATGTTTTTTTCTCTAACATTGAAATTTAGTGCTATGCTTTCTCTATTTGATTTTTTTTTTTTTTGTAGTATGCTGAGCATCCATCTTTTGCCTTGATTTAAAATTCATTTTTTACACGTTTACGTGATTCATAAGTGCTGGGATTTCTTTTTCCTCCTATTTATGCTGATATCAGTAACAACTTGCTTCACAATAATCAAAATACTACTTCGGAAGAATTCAAAGACAAATTATCCCCTTAGGAAACTTGGGTTATAAACTACTTTACTGACATTCATGAATTGACAGAGTGATATCTGAAAACAAGATTCAAGATGATACTCAAAACTTCATGTATATTTCTGGGTTTTCAAGTTTAGCTAATATATACAATTTTTGAATTCAACAAATTTTAGCACTTAGGCTAAGAGGCTAGTGTGACCTTGTTAACAGTTAAGTTGTCCATTTATCATTCCCTTCCTAAAAACAGTTAAACTGTGGAAATACGATCAAATCTCAAAGAATTCTGAGATTAGGGAACAGGTTCCCACTCGTTCAATACAAAATATAAATATTGAATATTTGTTAGAACAAAAAGAGATCATCACTTCTATGGAAATAACTAATACTCAAACCAGTAATCTTAAATTAAGTCTTTATGTCAGCTACATTAGTCGTTGAACTATTGTCTTGTCTTCCAGAATTCAGAGAGAGCTTTTAATAGAGCAGTTCTTGATCAATTGTATATCACAATAAAATTTTTCTTTAGTGTGAACAAATAGTTATGCGAATCTTCAAATTCATAGTTTATTTTTTCATAGTTATTAATTATAATAATAATGGTAGAAAAATGTGACAACAATATTGAAATAGTCATCAAAAGTTTTGCACAATTAGTGCAAAAAGATATGAGGAAAAAAGTAATTCATCTATTTCTCCCACTTGAATCCTGAATTTTCTATTGACATTGACCTTCAATATTCAATGATTTAGAAATACTGTGTAAGTGACATAAGAATTTTCTAGTATTAAAATGCTGAATATGCAAATGTGGCAAGTAAGACATACTGCTGCATACGGAAATAAATAGTGGCTGATAAGGAAAGACAACGTCCAATCCTTCACTGTAAAAAGTATTTGTCTATACTTGCATTAGTGTTATTCATGAATATTCATTATCTAATTATGATTTGATTTACTTGTTGGAATGTCACTTTAAATATTTTTGGAAGAAAAATTATATTCCTGCTAGTTTGAATTGAAGGCTCTTGCAAACTGTTCTGGATCACGCAGTTTATTTTTCCCAAAGTCAATGTGCACAACTACAATATGGGATAATATGTAGGTTTAGAGCTATGGCTAGCACCTTGGCAGATGCTCAACAAATTGACAAGTCATTACTTCAGCCTTCATCTATTTAACAATGCAGGACCATGGCCTGTACTTATGAGACTAGGGCTGAAATTTACTGTGGCCTGAACCTGTTCCGAAAGTTACAAGGAACAGATAGCAATAGATATAATATAGGGTTGTAAGTTTGAATAGCTACATAAGCTAAGTATTTTACATTCATATATTATGATTAATAATGCATATGACAATGCTTGTCTTATAAGTGAAAGTCTACAGGCAAAGTTTTTTTTAAAAAAAAAAAAAAGTGAACAAAGCAAACAAAGTAAAACATGCATTTTTTGATCTTATGTCTGGAAAAGGAAAGAATTGCCACATGATATGAATTTCTCTCCATTACTTCCCATTAGTGTCAGGACTGCAGACTTTTCCAGACATGATGTGCAATGTTAACATCCACCAACAACAGATGGAGTGTTTCTTATCATGACGGATACAAGTCATATGCATATTTTTAAAAACTACGTGTAAAATACTATATCATATTAAAAAAAAGAAAGTGTAGTGCTTTGATTGTTAAACCTTCACATTAATTTAATCTTGGACTAGTTCATAAAATGAAGTTTGTTTTATTTAACTGAAAATATTCCTTGACATCCCGTTCAGTTCCATAAATCTAAAAGTAGATATTTTCTCAGAGCTTTTGCCACAGTTTTTTCTCTTGAACAGTCTAATATTCTCATGCACAAGAGAAGATTATCTAAGGACCATAAGAACAAGGGAGTTCTTGAAACAAACTCCAGACTGGTTACCATGGTATCTGATTAATCCTGACAAAAAATGGAAGATTTAGAACCATCCTTACAGAATGAGATTATCAGGATTTCCTGATTGAAATGGTTTGCTTGATTTCCCTAAAAGTCTTAGCTTCATATTTTATTAAACAACACAAGTATAAGAACTCTCTAATTTTTGACTTAAAGGAAAGGAGAAAATGATAATTTAAAATGTATAAAATAAATCTGTTTAATGATCACACTTTGGATACCTCAATTACTTGAAAGGGGGAAGGAAGGGTGATGATTAGGGATCTACAGAATATTACTCGTCTGACTGATAGTCCCAACAAATGCAGACAACAAAACAAGGAGCCCAGGGGTGAAGCTCTGAAGAAGTTATTGCTGCTAAACTGAATACTAAGTTTTCACTAACTGTAGCTTTTAATGCCTGGAGTGACTTTTCTGTATCAAATTGTACCATATGCTGAATAGCGTGCTCTACAAAGTTTTCTTCTCATAGCCAGAAAAGTTATGAAAAAACACCAAAACCGAACTGAATATTATTAAAGTGTCTTCCATAATAGTCTGAAATCATTACCTTCTAAGCACTTTATTGTGCCATTGATACCAGAAAAATGCACTTATCAGTTATCAATGGTGAAAATGTTAGTGAGTTGTCCGCTAGTCAGAGACAAACAGAAGATCTAAGGTAATCCTGACTAGATTGCAGCCGCTAAAAGGTGTGATATAAACTGCTTTAAGAGTATGACAATTGATGCACAAACACCATACTTCCATGGTTCTGTTTTGGAAGGTTCTGTAGGATGTGGAGACTTCATAACATTCATTTTGATGCTTCATATTGAAATTAAGTATTACTTAGGAAAGCATTCCAAACAAGGTTTTGCTTTGCTTCGTTTTTGTCTGAGTTAATATTTTGCCAATAGCACCAGTAAGAAGTTCTTTTCTTCGTATCTGTCCTTGTTAGAATGAAAATAGTGATACTTACTAAAGGGAATGCTCAAAACTCTATGAAAATCTTGCTGAAGAGTATTCATCCAAGTGGAGATCAGCCTAGGCTGAACTTCTAGCCCTCCTACTGCAATAAAGTTGATTGATTGTCTTATGGAAATTACTATCTATGTACAGTTATCAAGGTATAATTTGTCATAATCAGTGTAATCATATCAGTCTCCGGTATATAGAGAATTTCTGTGAAGTACTAGTGGAGTACGTGGAGAAGGAAATGCATGATTGAAATTCATTTCCCATTCTGGAATACTTACAGAGACATCTCAGGGTCAGATTTGTAAGGGCATCAGTGCATAATAAACCATAAGTTGTCCTCAGAACCATCTTTTGGGATTGTTTTGGTGAAAGTAGTTTCTCAGATAGTAACCAGAACAGTGAAAACAGTATTTTATTGGTTTGAATGTAAAGACTTTTTTTTCTTGAATAAAAGGAATGATTTTGCCAGAACTTAAGAACTTATTGTTATATTGTATTTCATTACTTTTTGTTTCAAGAAAAACATCGAAAAAAGAAAAAACCTAGTGTACTAATGCTTCACTGCAAATGCAGATATTTTGCTATGTGATGAGTATTCATAGTTATTCTACCTAAAATTATAATTTTAACATCTTGACCTTGATATGCAAATCATGCGAATCATAAAGTGAACAAAAAACAGTTTGGTTGAAGTAGTTCATGTTCAAAGGACATAGCTGTGTCAGAGAAGTCTGGTCATGCTTTTTATAATACATTCTAATTCAATTTTAGACTAGAGACTGTCTCACATCAAAAGACAGTCACAAGACAGAACACCAGGTCATTCTAATGTGGAAAGTTTTTCATTCTTATTTTTTCTCTATTTGGAATCTGTGAAACTCCTTTCTACCTCTTTTCCTCGGGGAGCATGATAAAAGTGTGCAATTTGTCCATTCTCTGTCTGGATGATATTGCTACCTCTATTAGAGCATTTCCTTCATTCCTTTTGGTTATCTAGGTCTCACAAAAGTAGCGTAAAGAGAAAATATTTGCACCTAGGTAAATCACTTATGCTTTCTTCTCCAACTTGTTTTTAGCTTTAACTCTAGTAAATGCTTTCAAAATGTTGA
Organism: Penelope pileata; assembly: GCA_013396635.1. NCBI lineage: Eukaryota > Metazoa > Chordata > Aves > Galliformes > Cracidae > Penelope > Penelope pileata. The sequence goes on along the minus strand of WBMW01005156.1, from coordinate 960,715 downwards.
GTTCTACTATGTATCATTACTTTTTTTTCTTATTTATTTGTATGTATGTATACACATGTGTATATATACGTATGTACATATCTATGGGAGTATTTGGGATATAACCTCTAGAGCGTTTTTCCATAAGCTGAATATAAAGAGGATTATGGCTAGATTACGGTATTTGACACCCCTGCATTCTTTATACCTCATATACTAGTGTCCAAAATTTTAAAAAAAGAAAAAAACTCTAAGTTTTTACTGTTAGCACAAGGGAGGAGAAGACCTCACTAAATTACAATTTTTCTTTACCCCACTAGATGACACATTATGGGGTTGCATTGCAGGATTGTCAGTTCCCAAATCCCTTACACTCTTTACTCATTCACAAGTGTACTTTGCTGAAATTTTGATCATCTTGTACAACATGCTTTAGAAATTATATATATGCCCAGATAAAACTGGGACTTACCAAGTGTACTATTTAATGTAGGCAAACATTATTACTAAAAGTTCATGTGTTACTTACTCTGTTTTGAAATTCACTGAGTTAAAAATGGAAAGCTTTTTCTTCTTTTCAACTGCTTCCCCAATATCTGCTACTAGGATACGTAAGCATGCAAAAGATAAGCTCACATTTTCAGATTAGAACCATCCTTTACTTAAGCATAAATCTACAAGGAGATTAAAAAAAAAAAAAAAATAGTAGCATGCATAGATTTTGTGGCCTGCTCTCAAAGTTTGAGAGTTCAGAACTTTCTAGAACCGTTCTTGCTCAAGAAGCAGTAGTGTCACATCAGTTTAGCGAGTTTTGGATATAGTTTCATCATGATTGCAGTCCCAGCATCACTTCTGCAGCAAAATATACAGATGACAGAGAGAATGCAAGGGGAAAAAAAATACATAAAACTCAAAAACCAGAAGTTTAGGATATCTAATAAAAATCTCTCTCCCACATACGTATACTCTTTAAACACGTGACTGGATAAGCTCAAGTTTATTCTTGTCAACAAAAATGTCTTATCTAGTAGGAGCAAGACGAAACCTTCTGACTATTTAAAAGTAGACGTTTCTCCAATTTAAAATTGCTCCAGGAAAAGTCATATATCCAGAAGTGTTTGCACAAAAAAAAAGAGAATCTATACTTAAGCTAAGATACCCTTAAAAGCAGCTAAAGAAAAAATAAAGGTACTTTAAACTCAGTTTTCAACATTGATTCAAACCTATTTAAGTGATATTTTGGGAGTGGAGAATGTGAATACAAATATATATAACTGAATGACTTGTGCAACAACTAAAATGAGTATGGAAGGGAAATCCAGATTTCAAAGGTTTTTTTTTAAAGTATGTTTTTGAATTAATTTATATAATTTGTAGCAATTATAACAAATACAGTCTGTGTCTAAGTAAAGAACAAAGCTTTAATGTGTGAAAGAGAGAGAGACGATTTCAAAAGCAGTTAGGAAAGTTCCCTAATCCTTAGGGAGCTCTGCTAGGATAAGTCTACACTCAATTCCTATTATATTCATTTCCACTTCAAAAATATTATAAATTTATAATTTTTTTTGGAATTGGAAATCTTTTGAGGATTTATAACAGAACATTTAAAAATTTTATGGAAGGGACAAAAAATTGTTCTATTCTTGTGAAAAGATTTGGAGAGACGTCATAAAATGTTTAAGCATTTCACACATTTGTACACATTTAAAAATACTTCCCTTATTTTCTTGAAAACAAATGGAAAAAACAGGCCAAAATGCTATAGAACATATGGTATTATGTCCATTCTCCCTGCGTCTAGTATTATTCTGGAAGGTGGATCTACAGTTATACCATGAAATCCTCTGAGACATATGATTTGTTTGTTGGGTGGTCCTATGTGGGGCCAGGAGCTGGGCTCAGTAATCCTTGTGGGTCTCCAACTTGGGATATTCTATGATTTAATGACTTTATTCTATGAAAATTAATTTTCTTCTACGAGATTCTGAAATTCAAACTGTTTTCCTTCAAACCATGGGCATCCAACTTTTTAGGTTGCCTAAGTCACATTGAGTGAAGAGGAGTTGTCTTAGGACACGTATAAAACATACAGTGTAGTTAATGTACATAAGCAACAAAACTTTTTAAACATATTTTTAACTAAAACATAAAAAAAAAAAAAGCAAAAAAAGTAAAACTAATAGGATATTTGACCTTGTTTTTGTGAAATTAATGCATCAGTCTGGTTAAATGGAAGTGTTTGCAGTGAGGTTTCAAGGTGTTCATCAGAGATCTTTGATCAAATTTTACTCTCCCTGTGCTTCGTCCTTGAAAACAGTTGTTCACAAATGTATGTACTGCCAAAAAGCAATGACATGGATCAGGCATGATTGCGAACCAAGGGATACTTTTATCTGGTATTATGAAAGCCTAGTAAGAAGATGTGATCAAATTTTTCAGTTGAATATCTGATTACAACTCTCTATGTTCCATTTGAAAATGTGCAGGTAATACATTTATGTTGACTGAAAATAGCGTTGCAAATACACCAAAACACTGATTTTTTCAGCAATCTTGAAACTTATTCTCAAGTTCCTTTATAAAAATGGGAAGCAAGGCCACATTTTTCACTTTTTGCCAGACTTTGTTTAGCCAATATTTCAAAATGCATACAATTATTTGCATAACTTCAGTTAGCACTGCATTGTGCCCTCTCCGTGTCCTGGTTTCAGCTCAGACAGCACCATTCACGCACCCATGGTTTGGTTGTCGCTGAGTGATGCAACAACTCAGCTGGACTCTATTATTTGTAAACAGACATTATTGTATTGCAAAAAAGGAAAAAGTGTTTTGTTATTAAATACAGATTTTCAGCTAGGTTCAATTCTGCAAGGTCATCTGAGAAATAAGATATTTTACTCATACTGCAACCCTCTGCTTTAGCAAATTCCTGGATGCAATCCTTGCAGAATGGTTGGAGTGCAGAAGATGCTAAACCTCCAACAATGGTAAATAGAGAGACATCTTCTAGAAACATAGTAAAAATGGATTTAAAGAAGAAAAGCGAAGATCTCACATACCTCCTTGGAACATAGCTTAAGTCACTATGTCAAATTGTATAGATGTTTCTCATGGCCACATAGAGCTGTGAATACATAATAATCATTGGCTCTTGTTGCTTTTTTATATGTTAAGTTAATCTTTCCAGCTGTTGTCATCTTACTGAATACTTATTTTGTTTTTCTACTTCTAACTTCTTGGGTAGTTAATCAAGCTGATAATTAAATTGATGTTTCTCTTGCTTCATTTATTTTAATTTTCTTGTTTCTTCTTATCTTATTTAACTTTTGTCTCCACAATTGTTTTTCTTTCATGGCTAACATTCTGCTCTGAGATTTGAAACTTTCTTCTTCCTCTTTAAAATTGATTTTCACATTTTCTGTTTTCTGACATGTTCTACTTTCTGTATTTAAAATTCTCCAAGTTTCCACATAGTTTGTAGTGTTAGAAGTTCTCTTGAAACCATTGTCAAAGTAGGAACAAGCAGGAATATCAAAATAGGTCCTTTATTTGAGGGATTTGGTTTTGAAGAGAATAGAACCCACCTATTCAGCGTAGATACTAGTCCATGTATCTCTTTCTTATTTTTTAAGGCAAATTGGTTCCCAGTAGTACCAAAAAAAATCTGCTGTTGTACCTTTCATGCAATATGCCTACATCTATATTCTGAATAAACTCTAGAATAGAGAGTACGGAAAGGAGAGGGACAGAGAGAGATCAGTTACAGTAAATGGAGAAATTGCTAAGGCTATGTAAAAATTGAATTTTAAAATTTTAATTTTTCTTCTAGTCTAATAAATGATTTCTTGACTGGTCTTAGTCTAGTAGTAAACAAGCACTACAGCTGTATTCTTATTTGGCAGATTTTTGACTTTCATGTTATACCTACCACAAAAATGTTAATAACACCTGGAGATGCACGTGTGGCAATCTCTACTTGTTGAACATGTTGGTGCATGTACCGTCTAAAATGGTTGATATTTTTCACTAAAATCCTTGCAGAGTTTATACATACATTGTTTGAATTGTTTTATAATCTTGTTTTCTCTGTGGCATAATCCACATCTTTCTATGTTCTGTATAATCAAGCTGTGTCACTCTTATTCTTGTCTTGATTGAGAGTGTGATCATGAATTCTTAAATCAGTAAAAATAATCTTACCTTTTTAGTCATAAATCATACTGTACTAGTGTCTTACAGAGACATGATTTTGTACCCAGTTTGTAAATGGAAATACCTCAAATTACAATACTTGTTTTTAATACAACTACTGTATTCTATTCTTTGTATAGTGTTTTTTAAATGTAAACTTAAAATTAGTGCTGCAAAAGGTTGCTGAAATGACTGTAATATTTCTGGAAAATGACAGATGTAATCAAATTTGTCAATTAGACAGAGTAGAAAATCAGGTAAACTTAAAAAAAAAACGCTGTTGATGGGTCTATCAGACCTATTAAACTGATTTTATTCACTTGAAAATGTAAATGTGTCAACCAAAATATTGCAGGAATTTTTGACAGTCATGATATGGTTTTTAGACTGAAAAGTATCAGACATAAAACTAAAAACTATGTAATCCTTAAAAATACTTTTTAACTTTTGTAAATTTGAATGTATTATTTCATATCAACATGTACATCCATGGAATCTTTGCTATAGAGTACTACAGTGACTTTCCGATGAATAAGCAGTGAAAGTACGAGGCAAAGCAAGCTGAGACACTATGGTGGGAAGCTCTCACTTGTCTAGCATCTTTTCTGTGTTGCTAGAAGATTTAGCTTCATGTACAATTGCTGGAGGTTTAGCATCTTCCATAGCCCAACTATTTTGCAAGGATTGCAGAATTCAATCTCAGGATTGCACCTGGGTACTTGTTAAAACGGAGGGTTGTAGTGTTATACTACAAATTTAGTGTTTATTCAGCTCTCACAATTCCCGAGGCATCCCCAGCCTTACCACCAAGTGGGTTTGTGATGTGGGGCTGAGGGCCCTAGTCTGAGATTAAATGGGGTCCTAGTGATTTTAGAACTTTATAGAAAATATTGTTTGGAGTTTGTTGTTTAATGTTGTTTAAGACAGTGCTATGAAGGCCTGGTTTTATTAATTTTTGTTATTGTTTTTAAGACGATATTGATTTAGAAATTAATTTTTAGAAAGGAAAAAGGTTTAGTGCAAACTTGAATGACCATAATGAAATTAAAATAGAATTTCTGAGAACTGCCAAATGTTTGCAAAGAATTTGCTTGTTGTTGTTGTTCTCTTTCTTACTTTTGTATTGAGTTATTACATGATAGGTTTGCAGTGCTAGGCTAAATAGGATGAAGTTATTGTGTGCAGTTTCCTTGATATTTGTATATTTTCAATAAATCTATTTGATGTCAAGCTAGATCTCACCTTTGCTCAGAGCTAAAATTTGCTAAAAATTTATTCTTTCACCTCTTGAAAATGCATTGAAACCTAAAGAAGTTGCATGATCTACTGTTACTCTTCTTTTAAACATAGTATTTTTTTGGTTATAACTTGTACAATAATTAAAGCTTTAAGTAAGGCTTAGCTGAGCTAGTCATAGATGAAGCAGTATGACAGTTTATTACTTTGTCCTGATCTGTCGGTTTACTACACTTATCCTGAATATTAGTAACATACTGATGTTTTGATTGTTGCTGAGTGATGGGAGCATGCCTAGGGCCTGGCCGCTTGGTGGGGAAGAGCCACTACCTTTACAGTGCAGTGGCAGGGGCAGAGTAGAGCCAGGACAGCTGGCCTGAATTAGGTACAATGTTATTCCATACCTCATGACGCCATGCAGAAGGCTATAAAGCTGTGGGGAGTTGGCCAGGGCACAATTGCTGCTTGGGGGGCATGCTGGATATCAGTCTGTGGGTGGTGAGCAATTGCATTGCTGATATATATTGATATATATATATTGAATTTTTCTATTTTTCTCTTCTAAGTAAATACTTTTTGTCTAAGCCATGAGTTGTATTTTGTTTCTAATTCTCTTCGCTCTGCTAGGGGCAGGAGGGAGCGAATGGCTGTGTAGTGTTTAGCTGCCTGCCAGGTTAAACCTCAACATACTTCAAAAAATAAACGTAGTAAGATAAGATTGGGCAATAAACAGCAACAAGATATATTTGCTGTATTTCTGTATTACAGATGAGTGTCGAAGTCCATGCAGGTTCTGATTAAATTTGCAGAACATTAGTGACTAATTCTCAATTTCCATTTTCAAAATCAATCATAGATTTTGACTTTAGATCTGAGAACTCAAATATTAGCATCAGATTTGCGTCTTAAATCTTTTCTACGTGATTTTTTTTCAGAGAATTCACTTACTTGAACTTTGTCCTAGGAATCAAGTAATATTTTTGCATTATAGCAGCCACCAGTAATGCAGAACAGTGCAACGAGCTTCAAAACAGTGTCTTGCAATACAGAAAATCTCCTGAAAGTCACTCACTTATCTCCAGGTAGTTAAGTGTGCAGATGGAATAAGTTCTCCCCTCTGTGCACCCACTAGAGCAAACTTGGCCCAGACAGCCATATCATTTAAACCACTCTGAACGTTTTTAACTGTCACCAAGTGCATTCTCACTTCAGATAACACTCACTAAAATACTAGCAACCACATAAATGTACAATATTTTTCAAATAAAATATACAACAATTTGTCCTGTTTTATTCATTTTGGCCCATTATGTGGCTTATATGTCAGGATCAACTTGCTGCCATTTAGAAATTTTTTTGATGCATGGGAATAAAGTGGTTTATCTTCACTACCTTTTCCAAATGATATGTTCTGTCCTGCATCAATAATTGATTTGCTTATGGCACTTACTAATTTTCAATATTGTGCCACTTTTCTAACAATAACAAGCAGAAGCATGAATGCAGGAGGTTATTATTTACTAGCCATAGCTCAGTGTACCGTATAATCAAATCCTTTGTGAGATCATCCTGCCACATAATCAGATATTGTGAATTGTCAAAGGCAATTTTATAAATATATATATTCATTTAAAGCCTCAGTAAGCCTGTCATGGCATGCGATAAGTGCATTTTTCTTATTTTTTGTGCCTTTTCCAGTTCTTTATGTAGTAATTACATCATCTTCAAATACAGTTTCTATGGTGCAAAGTAACACTCTACATCTACAGCATGCTAGAGTTTACAAAATCACAGCTATTAGACTGGATAGTTGATTTAAAGATTACTTTTTCCCTATATAATGTTTCAAAGATTTTTATGCCGTTTAGTGAATAATTTAACTAGTACTGTGACGCATAGCATAAAAGTAGAAGAAAAAGGTGCTGCCACAAGGAGTATGCAACTTCATCACTTGTGTTTGGTGTAAGATGCTAGTTTCACTTCTGACACTTGTAGACCTTAGGAGTTTTTATTTACTGCAAGGAACAGGTTGTAAGACTGTTTTCATAAGGCTTATTGCATAGATTACAACGACAAGGTCAGAAATTGACTTGAAACTCTATGAAGAGACTGGTTGATTTGCCAGTAGGAGGGGAAAAAAGGTGTTAGATAAAGGCTTGCAGAAAAATTCCTAAAAATTTTTGAAGGTATTGCAATAGATATTAGACATTTTAGAAAACACAGTAGTTTTAGGTGAAGGAGAAGTTATATACTGTTCTGTATATATTCAAAGCATGTTTTTAAACATTAGGCATGAACTCAATGGCTTTAGAATCCAACATAAACACCTAAAAAAAGAATTAGAACTCTTTGCCAACTATCTATAATGAGGTTTTAGTATTTGCAGTCATATAGCCCCAAAGAGATATCCTGTAAGTGCTATAGAAAGCATTTTGTTGTTCAGTGTGTGTTGTTTAGTGTCCATACATCCTCATCACCTGTCCTCTAATTGGATGATGATGACAAAGACATCTGCCATCTTAAAAAAAACAACATCAAGGCAAGGAATATGTCAGGCAGAACGCTGGGGGTGGAAGAAAGGAAGACAAAGGAAAGAAGCAAGAAATAACAATATTGCAATTAAAACAAAGAACAAAAAAGCTGAAGTGCAGATTAGTGTCAGCTTTCTTCAGGCAGCACAGACAAAAATTGTGCAAACACATCCAAGATGTATTTGGAAAAGAGGTAACTATACCATGGGCAAAAAAAGTCCTGAAGTAATTGAACAATATTGTCGGGATTTATATGTAACAGATCAAACAGTACATTTTCTCAGGTACAGATACTATGTGAATTAGTAAAGTTACTTAGTAAGGGGTTAGATAAACAGTAACTGCTTCTTGAAAACAAGTACTTCAGCCGTGTTTTTCCTTACCATCCTGATTATTGGATGTTGTGGTATATTAATTTACACAAAGAAGAGAGAAGGGGGGTCTAGAGAGGTCATAGTTCTATTTAATATATTTAATGTGATGCCATAAAAATAAGTAGTGCCATCTGCATTATGGAATTGCAGGAGACTTTACTTTGACCTCCATTTCAGTAACTTTAGACTGAATAGCTGGAATGCATAGTTTTCTTTTTTGTTGTTATTGCTTCAGTCAGGGTTTGTATAGATTAGAAACCTTCTTTAGATACAAAGGCAGCTCAGGGACTTCTGGACATACTTATACATTGCAAAGGCCCTCAGATACCTATTTTTAGGATAAAATGTCAGGCCAGGTCCAACAGCACAAGACGGGCTGCTGTAGTTTCATTCCCTGAGTTAAACCAACAACAAGGCTGGGGATATATTCCCTGCAAACATATGCATACACAGTGCATGTAAATGACACATACATACATGGCTGGCCATGGTCACAGACAGATACTCAGAACTCCCATACACAGCTAATACCAATGACCACATCCTGCTCTTGTCTGGCTAAGGAGAACAGAGGTCTGTTGGTCTGTTGCAGCTCCAGGTGCTACACCATGGGTCTGACCTGTGATGCCACTTACCTGGGATCACTAGTGCTCAGTACATAGGCCCTATAACCTGCATTCATAGAATCATAGAAGGGGCTGGGTAGGAGGAGGCTTTAAAGATTATCTAGCTCCAAGTACACTGCCATGGGCAGGTTCCCTAGAGTAGGTTATGCAGGAAAGCATCCAGGCAGGTTTTGAATATCTCCAGAGAAGGAGGCTCCACAATGCCTCTGGGCAGCCTGTTCCACTGCTCTGCTACCTGCAAAGAAGAAAAGTTTTTCCTTATGTTTGTACGGAACTTCCTATGTTCTAGTTTGTGCCCATTGCCCCTTGTTCTGTGACAGGGCACTGCTGAAAAGAGCCTGGCTCTATCCACTTGACTCGTGCCTGTTAGATATTTATAGGCATTGATAAGATCACCTCAGTCTTCTCTGTGCTGAATAGTTCCAGGTCTCTGAGCCTTTACTCCTAAGTGTGATGCTACAGGTTTTTAAGCATATTTATGGCCCTCCACTGATCTCTCTCTAGATTTCTGTTCTTTTTGAACTGAAGAGCCCAGAACTGGACACAGTTACCCTTTCCTGTTCTCCATGACCTTTCAAAGATGTTAGAGAGAAGCTTGGAAATCACTTTTGCCAGCTCCCTCAGCAGCTGTGGGTGCATCCCATCAGGGCCAATGGATTTGTATACAGCAAGTTTACCTAGGCTATCTCTGACCACATCCTGCTCAACCAAGTGGAAGTCTTCCTTTCCTCAGGCTCTGTCTTATCTCCAGAGTTTGGGATTCCCAAGGGGCAGTCTTAGCAGTAAAGACTGAAGCAAAGAAGACAGTAACTCTGCCTTCTCAATGTCCTCTGTTATCTAGGCACACACCTCATTCAGCAGCAGACCCACATTTTCCTTTTGCTCTTCTGAATCTAGGGAGATAGGCCTTCGATGGACCGATGGCTCCTGTATCAGTCTGGGAAGGAGCCTGATCAAGTTGTTACTCAGGCTTCCCTCACAGCATTGTGCCTTTGTGCTCATACGTGCATGTGCGGATAAGCTTTTAATTACATACCTTAACACTAATAATCACAGGCTTAGTATATGTCATTATGTACACAGTGAAATACCAAAGGAAGTTCAGGTTTGAGAATAGAGACAAAACTGTCGGATGATGAATAGGATGAATCATACTTGAACGTAAGTGTCCAGAATTTGCTTGAGGTAGCGTAAGATCCAAAGTGACTGGTTTGAAGATGTTTCTCTCTCACAGGACATAACAAACTAATGGAAGGTAATCTGAAAGGACATTTCTATGCTACTGTGAAATGAGACACCCCCAAGCATGTGGACACAAGGCAATCTATTACAATTTACTAAGAATTGGTCTCTACCTGTCTTTTACTTACCAGTAAGAGAAATGCAAAATAAAGACAAAATAAGTCAGAATATTCCATTGAAGATGTACTTAAAAAGTTGCTCTCTCAGAACAGGATTTTGTCAAATTGAAAAGGCTTATGGTATGGAATTATGCATGTTTTTTTCCTATTTTGACACTACTTGAAATTTAATTATTTGAGTGATGGAGTGTGAAGTAAGTACACCTTAGGAAGCCTGCACGTGATACCAGGGCCAGGAGGGATACCCTTCTGAAGGGCCAGGTTAGAATGCAAAATTGTTATGATGGATTAGAATGTCTGCTGGAGATAAATAAGATGCCCAGCAAGAAGGAAAATATTAAAATTCTGCACCAAGAGGTAAATAACTGTAGAAGGAACATCTGAGGGAAGCAGCATTTCTGCAGATATGACCCTAGGCTTTTACAGATTCATGGAATCACGCAGTCACAATACTGATAGGGTCTTCTGAAGGGTGTCAAGTACAGCCTTAAATTCAAGCTATCACCAGATCTAGATCAGGTCAGCCATGGCTTTTTTTTTTTTTCTTTAAGTAGCATGAGTAGACAACGTCTAATGATCTGTAACATCTTTGTTTTCGCTCCACAGTGATTCGCCTGGACAATTGAGTTGCAGTCACCATCTGTCCTTAGTCCCTTCCAGAGCAGTCTGGAGTGCAATGATGAATAACACTTGAAATGGTTTTAGTCTGTTGCTTTCCATAAAGCATTTGAAAGCTTTCAGTTTCTCATTGTGTAGGTCTCTCTAGAGAAGAGTTATGTACTCTAGCCAGCAGTTCTGGTCAGAAGCCCCATGATTTTTGTGGGACTGTGTCTTATCATAAGGCTTAGTCAGGTATCTCACTAATGGATTTCTTAATATCTAAGGCCTGCTGGTACCTCAGTGAGCACTTGGGAGCAAGAAATCAGCAAGTCTTAATGTAGACCAATGCATGAATATTACTGGAAGGCGCTATAGCTCACTTGAAATACAGTCTATTTTAAATGAAGAAAGATTTGAACAGTTTATACCAAAAAGAATCCTGAGAGTAATCCTCTATGATTACTGTGTGGATGGTTAGAGTATGAGGAACCTGGAAGAAACAAAATCTGAATGTAAGAATGAGAGTAAATCTTGTAGCACGGCTCAATGCAGCACTGTCACAGAAAAGGACTGTTTGGCTGGAAATGTGTGAACTGCATGTAGTGTGCCCTCTAGTCTGCACTTGCTGGTAAAACATCTACTAGAGTTTTATATCCCCCTCTAGACATTATTCTTTCAGGAAAGATGAAACAGAGTGACTGGTGAGAGATCCATGAAGAAAGTAGGTGATCTAAAAAGATCAAAGTATTTAGAGCTGATTAGTCTAGATAAGGCAATGCTAAGGGCACCAAGTTGAAACTGTTGAAAACAAAAAATGAATAAACACATTATTGTCATGGGAACAAGATAAGGCATAGTAGGTAAAAGCAAATCGAGGTACAGTGTTAGACATTCTAAAAAATCTTGCCAACAATGAAGACAAACACTAGTTTAGTAAAGGAGTTTGTAGTCTCTCCATGACTAGAGATTTTCAAAAACAAACTAGACAAATGCCTGTATGGAATGGTTTAAATATAAATATTCTTGCCCTGGGGCCCTGAAATAGCTTAGACAACTTCTCAAGAGTTTTTCACAGCTTATTTCCTATGAAACAGCTACAATACACAATATCCAAGCATCCTAGTACTATACATTTTTTCACCAGAGAAAAGCACACTCAATGCTTCTAGGCAGCTCTACAGGGGAAAAAGTCACTTTCATTATAGGGCACGTAGAAATGAGAACATGGAATAAAAGTATTATTACTTGTAGAAGACATACAGCACTGCTGGTAAAGCCAACCTTTCTCCTTTGAAATCAGAAAAAAATCACAGTAATGAAGCTGGATTTGGCTGTTGTGTATGTCTTGTTTTTTTTTCAGCAGTAATTTGTCACAATGATAGACGCTGGATAAAATCTTGAGGTCCGGTTTCTTAATCTGCATGTCTAACAACAGAGTATGATAGAGCATTACAATTAAATTTTCTCATTCCTGACCTACAGTGTGTCATTATATCTGCTTATGATGATAAAGAATTGTATAATCTCATGAAGGAATAAAAAAAGGCAGTTGGCTAAATTTCTTCTCAACAGCCTCTATAGTGCTTTGATAAAAAATGAAAAGTTTAGACATAAAAATTGAAACTGATAGAAAGGGTATAGGAACTAGTTTCTTGGCTAAAATTGTTAATCTTGCAAAAAGAGGCTGTTGTCATCATGACCTTCTACTAATAAACATTAAAATACAGAGCTATTTAACTTAATTTTGTAGCTATTCCTGCAGTGCATGCAAATGGAATTTAATTAAATACGAAAAAACTTACATTATCTAATATTTTTGACCTCCTGCCCAATTACTGGCTATAAATATATTGACCTCTGCTTCTGGCAAACATATTGCAAATGAAACAAAACACATTAAAATATATTACATATAATTTGGTAATATTAAGAAGTATTAGATACACTCTAAACATACAGGAGAACATTTTTTGTCCCAAAGACATTTTTATCTAAAGTGACAAAGATGAGAAATGTGGAAAAGAATACAACAAGCTACACAATTTGGGTAAAACTAGTCATGTCCAACACTTGCTTTTTTCTTCCTGCTCTTTTTAAATTGAACATACTAATTTCATCACTTCCTTTTCTTCCCAGTCATCATCAAACATTTTGTCTTTTTCCAATTTTGAGGACCAGTTTAAATTCCTATGCTTTTACGTTCTTTTGCTTCATCTGAATGAGCTATAATATTGTACCCTTTTTGAAATGAAGATGGTTCCACTCTTTGCTAAATAGACATGTATAATATTATATATATATGTATATTATATATACATGTAAGTGAATCTTGTTATTGGATTGTTTGTTTCTTCAGATATTTGCAATAGGTGATAAGAATGCTAGAGAGAAAAAAAAAGAATGCAGTTATTAGAGTAATAACTGGTTTCTACACCAGTTGATTTGCCAGTTTTCAAACTTTTCACAGCTATTTTGAGGTACAGGTCATTCATATTCAAAAGCCTACTTAAAGCTTTCATTCTTAGGAAATTTTTGATCCTCTTCCTATGAGTAGTTAAAATTCAGGAAATGATTTTCCTGTCTACTAATCTGCAGAATTCAATTCAAAAAAAATTTGAAGTACTCTACAAAGATTTCGGGCACCAAGTAGATGTAACCTACCTAGAAAGTCCAATGTTTTTTCTTACTGCCTTAACAGATTTGCCTAGTGCAAATTCAGAAGAAAGATTTATTTCTCAGATTTTGAGTTTCTCTGCAATGGCTCATGATCATTTTCTTGATAGAGAAGTTTTAACCTCTACTATATGCATTTAGGTAATGCAGTCTTAACCTCACTACAGATGAAGTAGAACTCTAGCATACTTTGGAAAATCTTTTAGCTTTCACAGTAGAAACAATGGCAAAAATACTCATAGACACAAAGCAGAGGCACAAAATATTGAATTATATGTTCTAAAAAGTAGCTGCTATTCACAGAAGAATTGAAATTGCCGTTCATTAAGACATCAGCTGCACCACTCAGCTTGGGGTCATCAGTAAACTTGCTGAGGGTACACTCAATCTCACTATCCAGTTTATTGATAAAGATGCTGAAGAGCACAGATCCCAAGATGAGCTCCTGGGGGACACCACATGTCAATGGCCTCTGTCCAGACATAGAGTCATTGACCACAATGCTCTGGCCATAATCATCCAACCAATTCCTTATCCTCTGGTTAGTCCACTCTTCAAATCTCTATTTTTCCGATTTAGAGTTAAGAATGTGATTTGGGACCACACCACAGGCCTTGGACAAGTCCAGGTAGATGACATCAGTTCTCTTCCTTTGTCTACTGATGTAATCACTCCAGTATATATGCACGTTGGCTATTTTAACTGACTTGAAAGATAAAGACTTGGAAGTAGTACCAGGCATAAGCTGAGAGGTATTCGTATGTACTGATGGTGGCCTACTTTATAAAGAATATCAAATTGTATATTCTTATGGACTATCATGAATCTCAGAATAGTAGAATTTTGTGGAAAAAGAAACTCCTATCTTCACTCCTGTTTACACCCTTTTGGAACATAGAACTACTGCAGTGTATCCGTCCAACTACATCAAGTCAAGATAGGCCAGTAATTCCTAGTAATCAATTTTTTCAAACCTTATAGAGAATAAGCAAGTTGAGCTTTCCAATCCAAATGTTCTGAAATGTCCAGAGAAAGAAAGACTAGATTATGTAGGGGATTTTGCCTTCAAAACTGAGTGAACATTGTAATGTCATCTTGCTTAAATCACTTTTCCTGCACATTCTTACAAATAGACAAAAGAGATGACTTTGTAACAACAAATAGATTTTAAATATCTCAAGGATGGGGCAAGGTGGGCAAGGATCACCTGCCAAAGAAAGTAACATCAGTTGCAGAAGAAGTGCCAAAGCCTTTACATCTGAAAAGTGATGTGAAAGATATTGAGGAAATTCCTTGATATACCAGGCCTTTACTGGGATATCTAATATATTTTGAAAGCTCCAAGGAGCTCAATTCCATCCTGTCAGCTCCCTGAACTAGCCTGATAAATGTCAATATCAGTGAACCATGCTTACTGTGAAAGCATGAGTACAGTATCAGAAACAAGCTATGCTTACCACAAGATAAATACATTCATTTTAATTGTACAGAAGTGATATTAGAATACACACAAACATATGCATAGTTGAAGATGTAAGATCACAGGATATTGCCAAGATGCTATTTAAAAATTAATCGCTATGTTTAATTGTTACTTTTCTCCTTTATTTCACTATTTTATTATTGTTTTATATAAGGAATTTAGATAAAGCACCTGTGATATCTATTCGAAACTGGAATCAGAAGAGCACGTACATGTTAACCTTTGTGAATTCAATCTAGTTAAGGACAGGCAAATATAATGAACCTGAACCACAACTTGTTATTAGTGAATACACTAAGGCAGAATCACACTATGCCTTTCATTTCTAGAGGTAAATTTGCACCAGACGTTTGTTTTTGCACCCAAGGTTCTATAATGTTTAGCTAAGCTGGTTCTTTTCTATCATTTCATGAAAAAGGACTGAAAGAAGTGAAAACCTTGTTGAACCCTAAGCTTTTCTGTTCACAGCACATACAGTGAGGCAGCCAAGTCAGTTTATTTTGAAGCATATGATGTTCTGATAAATATTAGTAACTTAAAGAATAAAGGAGCTTTATCTTAAGACCTCCTCAAACATAGAAGATACCAGCAGTTTAGATCCTCTTTTCCTCTGAAAGCTAGTGATTTTAACAAAACATTTTGAAGTATATATTCTATAGGGCACTGATTCTGTGATAGTTACAGAAACTGTCGGATTACACTAGAAATGTGCGTATTCTGACCCAGTGGTGAATGCAACTGACAAAGTATTCCCAAACTACTATATGGATTTAGTAGTCAAAAATCTGCAGCAGTACTATGTTAACTTTGCAACAATGTCTTACAATAACTTTCTTCTGAAATGCTTTTCTCCAGACAGCTCTTTTAAGATTCAACAATCTTGGTTATGTCAAAAACATTTCAAGAGAGTAGGCAATCTTGAAGAATTTCATACAGTATGGTCTTGTAAAAAATATTGTTTTTATTGTCATTTTACGAATGTAACTTTTCACAAAACATAATAATGTATTTGAAAAATTCTGGAGAACAGCCAAAAATATTTTATTCCTATCCTAATTTGAAGTGGAACACTTGTATCAATAAGAAAATTGTATTAAGAAAAAATGTATATCAATTAACCTATTTAGCGTCAAAAGAGAATGCATAAATACCAAACCATGTTCTGGAGACCACTAGTAATACAATTAGAAGTAATTTATGATTGCATACAGTAAAATGTTTGCAATTTGGATCAGTTGCAGCAGTACTTTTGTGGAACACACATTTTACAAGATAATGTCATGTTTCAGAGAGGAGGAGTGAGTCTTGTCCTTATCTTCCTCTGTTAATAGCAGAATTCAGAATTTTGCACTCAGTTCTTTGTGTTAGGTAAAAGTATAAAGTAGCTTGTGGAAGTTAAGATTTTAGGGAGACGGAAAATACAGACCAATGTCCTGTCTGATAACGTACACATGATGAAACAGATGTGTTATATAATTCATACGTTAACAGAGATGTTTTCAAAACTGAGCAAAAGTTATGTGAGTGAATTATAAGTATTACTTCATGTATTCTTTATGTTCTGTGTTCTGTATATTCTTTGGGTTAATTATTCTTCTACTGTTTAGAAGCAAGACAATGTGTTAAGCGTCGTATGTTCATGCCACAGAGAGCAGGTCATGAAGAACTTAGAGCCTTTGCTGAACTTAATGCTGGAATGAACTTGTAATAGACTTAGCATGCATTCTGAAATTTACCAAAGCATAAGTCTGTTGTTCAGTGATCGCTTATTCTGGAGGAAATTTGTATTAGAAGTTCTGTCTAGCCACTGAGGTATGATGCACACTTCTGCATAACAAGATGGTTTCCAACTTTTGTAGGATATACTTTAAGGTACCATTACCATTCAGAATGATGAAGAAATTTTCTATGAGAGTTCAAGACTGTACCTCATTTAGTGTTTTGCTTATTCTAGCTGTTCCTTCAGAGTTTGAGAAAAGGAGACAGTGATGATTTGGAAATATTCTACAGAAAATGTTAGTTATGAACCTAGCTAATATTTTCTCTTAGAGAAGAATAATTGCAAACATAATCCTTTTTTATACAAACATGCCCTTAATCTTATATGACCAATGAAATGATTGTTTTCACTTTTTTAGAAGCAAATGAACAAACTTCTGTAGATGTTTAAAATAAGAGTAATATGTCAAAATGTGTTTTATAATGAAAAAATCATGAGTTCAGATTAGTTAACATAGAAAAGAATCAGTTTTGTTTGGTCATACTGTATATTTGTATTGTAAAGAAAATTGACGATGGGATCTTCAACCTAGCAGAGACTGAAAGGATTCAGTGGTAAACATAAATTCAGAATAGAAAGGTAGTATAATTTAAAAAGTACAGATATAATTTATAAATGGCTATATTTCCTTTTACAATTCTAAAATGTTAAAATTAAATGTGGATATTTTCTATAGAAGCCATAGCCCAGTTCTCAATGTCTGTTCCTTATGCCAGAACAATAGCTAGCACAATTTTCACCTCCTGAAATTGTCTGTATTCATCTGGGTGTCCAAGCTAGAGGAAAACAAAATGATAATGACTATTAATCATGACAATTTTATTATTAGAGAAAGGTAAGGCTAATTCAAAACCACAAGTACATAAAAGATATGATTACTCCAGAAGGATTCTTCTTTGCCTGAAGTATAAAATAAAAAACACAGTTCTGCTTTTGGTTTTGCCTGCAGGCAAGAATTTGTCACCTTACTTCTGTAAGTATTACCATTCCTTTTCATTGTATTCCTGATACTCATAATATTTACAAACGTGCAAATGATTTTCGTTGACAAGATTGTCAGTCTTGGCTAGGATATTGTAAATTACCTAAAACATTTATTTTAAAAAAAATCTCTTAACTTTTATAAACCCAAAGTAAGCAAGCAGTTCTCTAAAACCATTCAAGGCATTGTCTTGAGCGTAAAAAATGAATGTGAGATATGATTTTAATTCCACTGTTTATTTTGGCTTACCAAAGCTTAGTTCATATATCCTCTCCAGAAATAAGTGGTCTGAATGACTCAGCATTTAAGTAAAGAAGCTTTTAGTGTTTAAACATATAAAATCATCTAAACAGCTTGTTCAAAGTCCTTGAAAGAAAGCTATTATTAAGTAGACCCTTACAACTCTATCTCACCTTTTTAGCTTGCCTTCATGAAATCATAAGGCGTGCTGACCCAGAAGCTTGCTGTGCAGATTCAGGCAGGTACTGCAGAGAGTAAGGAGAGAGTTGCTCTTAGCTTCTTCTACTTTCTTACACCAGTGAGGAAGTGGTCTGGGGAAGGTGATTTAGGTTTGAGAAGGAGGTCAGAGAAATGAGCTGGATCAGTTCCAAAGGCTTTCAATTGGCCCTTTTTCTCTAAATACATAGAAGGAGGGGTTCTCTCATTCATGTTCTTCTGGGTTCAAAATGAACCGTTCTCATTTTTTGTTTGGCTCCATTCCTTCATTAGATCTTTTTGTTATGTTTTAACTCATGAATAGGCAATCTACAGCATTATGTGTAGTGGGGTAATAGCCTTCCATCAACTTGATAGGTAGATAGTCTTTGTAGTTGTGGTGGAAATTCTTAAAAAAAATATTCATCCAGTTCCTTTTCTAATAGATTCTTTCTTGTTTCATCAATTTTAATAGGAGCAGAAATGTTTGTTCTAATAAATCCAAACACTCCGTTGCATATAAAAGCTTTTCAGCTCTTAAATTTTTTTGCTAAAATTGGATTGTTAAAATTATATTTCACTTTAACAGTTATTTGTTCACATCATATTGTGAATAAATGTATTATTTCTTCTCAGCATTCTTGAGGGTAGGGACCATTGACTATTCAATACATACATAAAGCTGCTTAACCATTGTCAGAAAACAAATTACTCAGTTAATATATGCCTTTTTATGCTTATATGGCTTTTTTTTCTATTTGGTAGTCTAAATGGTCTTACTTTATTATACATAAACATTTTCATTACGGCACAGTAAGAGTACCACAAAATTATACCCTATCATTTCAAGAAGTTGGTCATCTCAATTATGTAATAAACAAACTTGTACACTATCAGAAAGGAGTTATTTATATGGGCTGCTAGTGCCAGGGCAATTCTCCATTTCAAGTAGTGCAGTGATGTCATTGCAGTATACATGCTGTCTACGTTGGGCAGAATATAACGTAGTGTTCAGAGTCCAGTCTTTCCTTCCCCTTCAGGATGTCTTTAAAGTAACCATTATATTTTTAAAATAACATGACTCAAGTCCTGCAAATATTATCTTTTTATTATTATTATATTTTCTTAATTACTCGTGTTTAAGATGTGTCTCGTGGAAGGGGAATCTGCCTTTGATGTAGTCATGATTATTGTGTGATTAGCTCTTTTACCAAGGGATTTCTGTGAAATCTGCTATGTACAGTGTATTTCAAATGTTTCAGAGGCTCAGAGAAAACATAAACCTCACAAATATTAGTTCTTAAAAAAACAGTATAACGTATAGCTAGACTTAAATGAGAAAAAGTTAGATAGAATTTATAAAACCAGTCTTGTCACAGCTGGTATTGTTGCCACTGATAAAGCAGACTTTCTTAAATTATAGAATGTACAAAAATACTGAAAATCTTTGCTTAAATATGACAGCTTATTTAGTGAAATAGAATACATAGCAGAACCTGTGTGAGTGGTGTGTTATGTACTTTAATCATGGTTACAAATCACACTGAACATTATTTAAAGTTCAGTAATGACCTAATGATGAAAAAGAGAGAATCATAATGATTTTATTAAAAATAATGTTGTATTAATATTGAAGCTACTTCCCCTTTATCTACCTGGCAAGTTTTACCATGTGACATTTATAACTAGTGTTCATTTCTTTAGACCTGTTAATGGTGTTTTTCATACTTATTTTCCCATGTCTTATCTCTCTTGTCTAATTACATTGTACTTTCTGTGATCTGAAACAGATCTATACTTATAGGAAAAGGTAATCATTTTCTTCACTGGCTTGTAATTTGCCAGTTCCAAGTGAGACATAAAACAAATGCACAGCTTTCAGTGTTTTCTGTTCATTGGAAACATTTTATTTCATTAAAAAAAAAAAATGCCTTTTTTGAAAAAGAATACTGCAAAAAATTATTTTAAGAGTCTGAGAATGTAATAATCTGATTTATTCTAAATATAACTGTTCCTTCAAGGACTGGAATATTTATTACATCAAAAAGGTTTCCTCAGTCAGCAGTAAGAAAATTTCCACTTGTATGCATATAAAGAAGGAATGACATCTTGAGGAAAGACTGATACCAGAAACTTTTCTTTTAACAGTGTGATTTGTGGCTAGATATCTCTGTAACAACAGAAGCCATTTTCCTTATTACAGCTATAGAATCATATGCATTTCTTAGGGGATGACAAAAGAGAGTATGAAGGAATTTTAAATTCCTCAGTAAAATTCTTACTTTCAGTCATAAAAAATGTTTTCAGACTTAAATTGATTTACATATGAGCAAACTGCTAAGCAACAAGATTTGAGTAAAAGATAACAGTTAAATATAAGCTTAGCTTTAAGGACTAGAACAATCTTTATAAATTACATCCTTTCAGCTTTTATGGGACAACTCACATACTGAAAGTTCTGCACATCATTACATGTTTTTCTGAACAGAACATAATCCAGAAAAGCAGCAAACATTTCCTCCTGTAAATGGCATGCGCAAAATAGATAAACTAGGATGTTAAGCAAGGGAAATTCATTTTGATTTATTTTTTTTACAGAGTAGGAATGAAAAATTCCCTTGCACACTTTGATTTGTATCCCACGTCATGATTAGCATCTATTTATATTTTTTTCCCCAGAATTACCTCATTCACTATGGATCACTAAGAACTGCTCAAGTATCGTTCAGCTGGAGATTAAGGGAGTTTAATTAATTCATTTAACCGTCTCTTTGTTCCTTTGTCTCTCTAATTTACACTGTGCTAGGGAAAAGAGATATTTACTAACAAAATTCAAGAAGAAAACAAGAGAAAACACTCATATTTTCACCTTCTTCCACAGAACTGTTATTAAGTAAAGTACTCACAAAAAACCAACTTAGAATATCTGAAGTTAAAGCTGAATGCAATTGGTGCTGCTTTCTATGTATAGTGTGTAACATAGAACTCTGTTAGCCAGGAACTTGAGTGGCTGCCTGAGAAGTACTTACGTAGGAAGACAATTTTGTTTAGATGTTTCTAAGAGGAAAGGCTCATGGATTTTGACATTTTTCCCTTTTAGAGAGAGAATTAAATTATTTACTGAGCTTTCAAGGGACTTTGAGCTGGGATTCCTGAAGTTAAAAGACAAAAGAAAGTACTGTGTTCTGCCACTGTTTGCCACTTGAATATACTTGTGGATGCAAAGTTTAGATGTAGAAGTAAATTACTTAAAATCTTGAGCTTGTTTCTTTCCTTTTTTTCATTGCTTATGAATGTTAAAAAATCATCCTAATGTTTTTGAATGACTTCTATCTACACCATAGATCTTTCACTCCTCTCATCTTTTCCACTCATATATATTTTGCACCAGCTGTTTCATAAGAAAAGGAACAGAAAATACAAATTTCTTGTTTTATTTAAAAACATTTTTCCTTTGTGCCCTAAAAATGTTCAAAATAATTTATAGAAATTCTTTAAACTCTGGAAGAGAGAAGCTGTATTGCTCTATTGCTCAGACTGAAAGGAAGTGTGAGACAGACAATCACATATTCTAATTTGTGCTTACCTTGCCTGGATGCAGTGGGCATATTTCACTTCTCTGTCATGCTCTGATCCACTGTTGCTAGGGAGAGAGGATATGAGGGTAAAATGACTTCATGCACTAAAATTGATTTAAATTACAACAGTCATTCTCACTATAATCCTTTTAATTGCTCTTAGGAATTATGAAATTAATTAAGAAATATCTTGTGGCATCCCCTCAATTTAAACATAAAATATTGATTTAACTCATTGAATGATTAGTACCTAGTGAAAGGCAATCATCTTAGCTTTCTATTTTTATGGAGAGAAGAAAAACACAACCAAAAAAAAAAAAAAAAAACCCTAAACAAATGAATGAAGTTGAATGTCCCTAATAAAGAAATATCTCTTTTGAATCCATTTCACCATCTCATACCTTCCCTTATCAGCTAAACCAGATGAGATTAGTTTTGTCTTGAGTCCTATTAAGAAGAATAAAGCCTTTGTTTTTTACTTGGTAGCACTCACTTTCCTGTCATTTTGTCTCTTTCTAAGCCTTTGTGTTCAGCTTAAACTGCCAGGAAAATACATAAACCTTTAAGGGGAAGTGGCATAAAGAATCTATTATATGAAGAACAAAAAATATTTCCTTCAGCTACAGGACTTGCTTTATTTCTGTATTCATTAAGTGTTTATGAAGTTTATACAGTCGCACACTATTAGCCAGATTTAATTAGGTGACACATGACATAGAAATTTAGGAACAGAACAAGACATATACCCTGAGTCAGGTGATGACAGCAATTGCAAGGGTGACAGTAAAGTTGTACCAGCACTGGGTTCCTTGAATTCTGAACTTCTACCTCTGTCACAGTTTAGAGTATCCTCAATCTAATTCCAAATTACAGAATTTGCAAATGATTATGAGGAGAAAAAAAGATGATCTTATCTCTGCTCTTTCTTTACACCTTCTCTAGCAGTAGTGCAGTAACAAAGTAATAATCATTATTTATTCGGAGTCCTGGACAAATCTCATATTCTGGAACTAAGACTTGTATAGCAAATAATGCCATGATCAGGTTCCACTGAATGTGTGATGCAAAATCAGCTATTCTGTACCTTGAATCCAGATAAATTGTTTTTAGTACAAAGCACTCATTTTATTCATTTGCAATTTTGTTATTAAAGACAATGCACTTTGCATTTATATTAAATATACCTTTTTAATGAGCAAAGAAAAATTGTATCAAAAACATACAAGTGGACACAGCTGGGATGGGGGAGAAATTCAGCCTGCTCAGTAAGGGCAGGATTCTGTATAAGGGTCATGTATACTACTTAAAAAACAGCCTGTTAGGTTGGTGTGCTTATCATGAAATGATCTCATGTCTGGAGAGATAGCTATGGACCAGATGCAGCCATGTGCTTCTAAGCACCCCGGGGTGTAGTCATCATGATAATCACACCTGCTAATTTTGCTTCACTGCCACTATAAAATTTCCTGTGTTTCATTTCAGTACAAACATAACACAGTGTTTAAGTATATTATTCTGAATTTATAAAATTGCCAATTAATGTAAGAATAGTTAAGCATTTTAATCTATGAGGCCAGTGCAAAACCACAGAAAAATATGGCAATGTGAATTAATACTTATAAGGTACACTTGAATGAAATGAAACCTTGTTTCACAGGAGGAAGGATTCATTAACAGGTATTTAAGGCAGTTGAAAAGCAAGGCCCTATGATTCAATCCACCTGGAAAAAGAGCACCTGTTTTTTCTTCCGTACTTGCTCAAGTCTGATAGTGAAAATAAAGATACTGAAGGACTTAATACCTGGAGCAAAAAGCTTTAGGTAAGTTTTATTTTTTTTTTTTTCCTCCCACAACCACCCTCCATATAACCTCCCCCCCCTTAAGTGCCTGTCTCCTGAGAAATCCCAAATATTTTAATTCATGTTGTATGCAGCAAGGACCCCACTTTCTTTTATCTGGAGACAATGGTTGGGATGGCTGTTGGCAAAATATTCACAGTTCCCCCAGGGAGACGAGCTGTCAAGTAATAATAAGGCAGCAAGAAACAGCAGGGAACAGGGTCTGGCCTCCTGTGGAAATACAGTTGAATCTGACTTATTTTAAAGGCTAGGGGATCCATCTAAAGAGTTTGTTGGTCTGTGCTCTCCACTGAAGCAATGTAACCTGACACAAAAGAATACATTAGAAAAATTATACAGATGAAGTTCTGTCTTTTCTACTTAAATGAAAGGGAAGAAGTGTTTCTTTTTTCCTTTTCATCTAATCACATCTAATTCTTTTTAAACAAGCAAATTTCTGTTGTCCAGAAGAGGCCTATGTGAAAATGTTGGTTAAGTCTGGACAAGATGAGATTAAGTCTTTTCAATTCAATGAGTTTTTGTGACACAGGATGGCGTTTGAAATATGTCTGAAATTTTATCTATGTCATCAAACAACATGATCTGGTAATAATCAGTACTGCAGGTGTTTTCTGTGTTTCTAGGGTGTAAATTTCAGTCTATGTGTAAACTAACACTGCCGAAAGCTATATATAAATTTTATCTTAAATGCTGATGAAAATGTTTAGAAGAAATTTTAACAGAGATAGGAGTCAAATGAAAAAAATTGGTGTGTAAATGATGAATCTTTGATTTTGAATTCGTATACGCAAGCTTCCAAAAAGTAGGATTATTTCATGCATCTCTCAAGTCACGTTATAGAAAGTACTATCAACTGCATTAGTGCAGCACGATCAGAAGTTGCTAGGATTGCAGGCTTTTTCTCCTCTCCTCTCCTCTTCTCCCCTCCTCTTCTTTTACACAGATTCAAATATTAATTGAGATAGTTGCATGAAAATTGGATTTTAGGAGGATACTAGATGGAAGGAAAACACCTATGAGAAGACAATTACTTAAAATTACTCAGGAATGTCTTGAAGGAGACTCAGTAAATCATATATAAAGGATATGAAGGAGTGAACAGGACTAAAGGCAAAGTTCAGCAATGCTATTAGCAATATAAGTTATATATAGATATACAAGGTATACAATATAAATATACAATATGTTCTGTTAATATTGCAAAATATGTTGACATCAGAACTGGTTTGTGAGTCTGAGAAGTAGGATGCTATATAAGGTAATTGAAGACAAACTGCCACTCTAAATATTTTTAATACAGTACTTTCATTGCTTCTTAGCTTTAAGGAGTTCAATAACAAAGAAAGCCCAATAGTCCTAAGAAATAAGCAGAAAAATGACAGAGAAAAGAAATAAGATATAAGGCTTGGGAAGGAATCCAAAGCAAATTAAAATATTAAAGTCAAAGAAAAGAAAATTGGAAAAACCCACAAAGGAAATTTAAACAAAAAATGGAGAAGCTGAGGAAATTCTATAAGTAATTGTTACAATAAGCAAGAGAACACTCATATATAATAAAATGGATAATTATTATTTTCCTTTCATCTCAGTGAAGTGGTGTTCACGTATGATTAGAACTGTATCTGAAATGTCATTTGTTTTGGTTTGGAGAACTGAAGTACATTTAACAAGCCTCTGTTAAAAACAGAGCTCTTCTCGCTTTTCCACGTCTCCAGCTCTTACAGGAATTGCAGAGGTAAACGCATAAATTAACTTGATCAGTAAATGAAGTTGTGGAGATAGAATTGCAAATATCATGAGGGGTCATCAGTTTCGAGTAGACTGTCAACCCTAACTGATTCTATTCTTCGAACAGAAGACAATTCTGAAAAGAATGATTAGCTGAACACTTAGTAACTCCTCATGTTTTTGCAGATAAAAAAATTCTATTTGAACACATTATTATGTTCCTGCATTGTTTGCTTAGGCTTCTCTTGACATTCTTTTCATATTTAGAGATCTTTTTTTTTAAATTACTTACTTGAAAGTATCTTTATCATTATTTGTGTTTTTTTTTTTTGTTTTTTTTTTTTTTGGAAAGAAAAACATGTAAGGTATTTTCTCAGAAGACATGCATGAAGGAATCAGATCTGCCATTCTTAGATATTCTTAGTATGATCCAAAACTAGCTTATTTTAATTCTTTTTTTGAAGAAGTTAAAAGCAAATGACTCTAGGGAAGAGAAACTAAAGCTAAGTCATAAATAAAACTATGGAAGTGATGGTCTTTACTAAGCTGAATGTAATTCATAATAAATGATTGTTAGGGAGAATGGAAGCTAAGGAAGGACAGAATTTGTCTGACAGTCAAGTTTTGGTCAAGAACTCTTCTAATGCTGTGGGCTTTGGCTCCTGAGCTCATTCTCACTTGACCATTCAGTTTGAAATAAAAAAGATGTGAAGTGGTTTACCTCTGAGATACTGAATTGCCAGAAAAAGAAAAGTTGGTGATTCCACAGAATATAGTTTTCAAAGTCCAATGCAGAGTCCTTAGCTTTTTGAGCAGAGAAAGGGAGAAAGTTTTCAAAAAATATTGTGGCTGAGCTGAATTTAGACTCTTGCAATAGGAACAGGGATGCTGGAAGGGAACGTGTACTACTTTGTCTTTCTTCCTAATCAGAGAGCCATGTGTAAAGGGTAAATACATTATGTAAGCATAAAGTATTTTACCACTTTTCTAGCATGTGTGAGACATTTATTTAAAAATCCTTGAGCAGTAGCACTGTTTTAGCCTCATCTATCTCTCTCTCTCTCTCTTTCTTTTAATTAATGATGCTAAGATACCAGGTAAGTTTCTAGCAATTTAAAAGTATTTAAGAGTTAATTTAGCTGCTTCTTTCTCCTCCATGTTTGTTCTCCAAGATGGATTCTGGTAGATGAGGAAGAAAAATATACTAAGACAATTTCCTGGAAGAACATAAAAAAGGCCGACATACGATTTTCTAATTAACTCTTCTCCCCTATTTTAGCTTATGCAGATGTAAGTTATCTAATTGCTACTTTATTGGCTCTGCATAGATTGCTTGTCTTCTAATGGCATCTGTATGTTTTTTGCTTCACTGACATTATAGGACCCATTGCTGTGATCTGTATAGGAAAGTTGTATTGCCTGAGCTTGAGACAGAAGAAAATTGCATACTAAAAGCTCAACACACAATCTCTTATTTTTGCTCTTTAGTGTAAAAAGTACAGCATGCAAAAGAGTTCCACAATCTGAGTCAAACAACTGCATCTCCTATAGCAGGCTGATTCACCTATCCATTCGTACACAGTTCTAATCTTGCTGGAGCATACAATTGATTTATTTTGTCCCTAGAAATATGTGCAAATAATCTGACCAATGCAAATATTCTACAACTCAGAATATTCTAATACTTTGGTAATGGCATTACGTTGCTTTTCCTTATCTTATCTTAACATCTCCTCCCATTATATTTCAAATTCTGAACACCATGAATAGCTTTTCCAGGCATAACAGGAAAATAATAATGGAGGACAGAAAAATATGTGTGTGAAGAGGAGGAAAGAAAGCAAGGATATTAGCAAGACAACGATTTGAGTAACCCTATTGAAGAGAATTACGAAGGAAAGAATAAAGGGTATGGCATACAGCATTATAAGCTTTATAAGTATTACTAAGAATGAGAAAACATAGTGTTTCAGCAATATAACATGCTGAAATTGAAGGTATTTTGAGTTCGTGGCTAGATGGGAGATTAAATGCAAGTGCATTTATATTTGATATAAAGAATGTATGAGATTGAAAGATATGGGAAACCTGTAATGACAAGATAGTAAAAAGCTGTGTTGAACAGAGGTCCCTTAGTAAGGAGGAAACTTGATTGATCCTTCCAAACAGGAAAAAATATAAAGTGAGTTACATGGAGAGATGGCATGGAAAAATGTAAGTACAGAATTCGAATATGGTGAAATAAACAAGCACCTAGAACCATGGTATTAAGGAAGCAATTTTCAATAAATCCATGAAAGAGAGCAGGACACACAAGTCAAAAGGAATAATGAGATTCTGAGTCAGGCCCCTGTCATGCGTTACGGACAGTGTGACCCTATGGGACCATGCAATAACATTGCAACATATTTTAAAGAATCTACATACAACTCAGTATTTACCAGTTACAGTGAAAAACTTCAATCTAGACTTGGGAGATGTTGTTGAAAGGTTTGTGTTTAAATACATACTTCCATCTGATTGAGCAAGCTGTTATGGGTTAATTTGTTTAATTCATTCACTCATACTGTTTTAGTAAAGCTGATACTTCTGCTCTTTAATAATTACTTGAAAAACAAGATGTCTGTTTAGTGAACAGCTCAGAATAGTAAACTTGTTTTACTGCTTTTTAAATGTTACTATTTTTCTACTTTTTAATTTAACCCAATTCATTTTTTAGTGTATTTTTTGACTTTCATCAGCAATTAAATATGCTATCTGAATTCATCCAAAGAAAATTATAATTTGAATGACTGAGTTCAAGGACATATAATACTCAAAGAAGAAGATTGCTTTTGTAAGTGACTAAATACCTAAGTGAGGTTGAAGTATCTAGCAGCCACAAAAACATTTTATTAAGACTATATTCCATTTGTTAGGGAAAATGTTAGGGTTTTTTTCCCAGAGTTTAATGATTTTAAATTTATAGAATAAAAGCAGTCAGAATATTTATAAACATTTGTAAAATGAAAACAAATGCAAAATCTGTTATACTGTTAATTTCACATCCTAAATATAAATAAGGGATATCAGTACTGTAAAGATCCTCAGCCTTCTTGACTAGAGCACGCAAGAAAAGTGCCTTGTCATGGACAGAGAAATTCCTTTAGGAAGAAACTGAGTGCCAGCTTGCGCAGAAGTGTTCAGTGTTAGTGAGCTATCTGCTGCCAAATCATTGCTCATCCTCACTACACTTAGGTTAGACTTCACAGCCTGACAGCTTTAAACATCACCTCTTATATAAGACAGGATAAGTAAGAATACGGTTAAAACACTGACTAGGTTCACCCCAAACACACAGCTCCATCCAAAAAAAAGCTTACATAGGAACTGAAAATGCTTTTCTGGCCAGTGCTCTTTCTGAAGTCGTAAAATTAAGAAGCACTGGTTAAATGTCAAAGTTAAAACATATTCTCCTCCTTACTCATGCTTGGTATTGTCATGCGCTAAATTAAGTCATGACAAGGTTTTTGCTACAGCAGTTGTATCTAGCCATAAAGAAAGCAACCTGGAAAATAGGAGTGCAAAACATGCAAATTGAGTGGATGTAGCTTTCCCAGAACCATGCATGTAGCAAAGAAAATATAGTTTTGCTCTGAGATAAAAAGGAAGAGAAAGGGGTGCAGGCTACCTGAAAATGTCTTCGAATAGTGAACAAAAGTATCTTACTTTACTGATTGATGTGTGATTTTTTCAGTGAGTCAAAACCTTTTTTGTGAAGAGGATTTCATCAGGAGAGCAATGACTGAATCATCATTTTCTCATCCTGGATAGAATGACTCAAGAAAACCTGAGCTTTACTAGCTCTACAAAAGGAGAGATGATAGAGTATCAGCTGCAATATTGAACTGCAGCCTCTTAGGACTTTTAGGATCCAGTTTTTGATCTCAGTTTCATGTGAGTTCTGCATGTGCTGATGGAATTTCTCACTGATACTGCAGACCTTCTTGAAAGAAAAAACATTAGCTTGTATTAATCAAGTTGTTTTGGGGCCAGAGGTCATGCCTGAGCTTAAAGTAATGTGTTCCCAAAAATACCTTTCTGTTGTCCTTCTCATTGAACTTACTAAGGAGCAAAGTACATATTAACAAGTCATAATGATGACATGATGTTAGCAACCTTTTCATACTTGTGTTTCTACTACAGAATGTATCACATGTAGATCAAGCCACTTGACTTTATTTATCTTGAGGCCTATCTCAAGAATCAACTTTCAAAGACCTTAGAGGTACATCTAAAGTGATACTAAGCATCTTCCAGAATCCTGTAGGAATCCTGAGTTCATAATATTCAGATCTTGAGATGTTTATGAGCGCTCTCAGTCCTATACTTGTCTCATTGTTTAGTTCTATGTATTTACTCTCTGCCACTAATACACACTTGCTACTCTGTGCTCTGCTTGGTGGATATGGCCTTTTAACACTAAAAGAATACTACTGCATGCACATCATTTTAGGGGTGGAAGAAAGCTTGCCAGTGCTAAGAAAGTGCAGTCACCACGTGAATAACTTCACAGAACTCTAATTTGGAATAAGATAAATTTACTGGGAGGAGTGGGGAGAAAGAAGAAAAGAACTCACAACTGTTAAGGCAGGCTACTGTAGCCTCTAAGTGCATTAAAAGATAATTTCATGTTACATATAGATTAACCCTATCCAGCTATGCTAATTACCACTCACTTAAATCCCGCTTTGTACAGTCTGCTTTTTTCTGCAGGTGTGAATTTCATACTAAATGTAAACAGTGCAGCTGTCTTCATGGCTCAGAGAATGACAGAACAGTAACAAAAACGTTGTCAAACTTGGGGAAAAAGGCACAGGTTGTGAAGGAGCCACTGAGGGGTGATAGTTTTGATTTTTGCTCTCAATTTAAAGAATTACTTTCAGATTATTAGGATGGAATGTATTTCTGAATTCTTCTTTACATTCAGTAATTTTACCTCCAAAAAAGATACTTTTTCAGAAAAAAACTCTCTTTCTTAGCATGGTTTGAACAGCCAGTGTAGGTAGAAAGGGGAAACTGGGAGCTGCTCTTAAATTCCTTCAGAATTTGAGCACATTATAAAACTACCAAAACACCACAACTGCTTAAACAGCACATATTCTAATAACCTTTCTCTTAAAAATGGTAAGATGTGAATTGCATTTTGATCAAAGAAACTGCTGTGAGATAGCTATGTTTCCACTTGGTGAGTTCACACATGGGCATACGCACACCAGTTATCCTAAAATGTTATCATAGTTTTGAGCTTTCTGGAAGTCATCCACAGTAAACCCAGAAATAATGCTGTATATCTCAGATGACTAACCACTACTGTACAACAGAGAATGTTTCAAAAGGTAGTAGTAAATACTCCATAAGCAGTACACATTAACTTTGTAGATAACTGCATTTAACTGCAGTTATTAACTTTTTTAATAACTGCATAGTTATTAAAAGATTTCAAAGATTCAAATAGGAACACATTTGTTCATAATCTTTACACAGAAGAAGAAACAAAATGCATTACTTAGTATAAAATCAATAATCTCCAGAATGAATAAAATGTAGAAAAATATTTCACTTTAAAAATTGGTGCTGGGCAGAAAATTCTTCCTTGTATTTTGTATTCTTTCTCTAAATACAGATATTTATAATGTTTTAAAACACTATTTTTAGGAAATTATGAATTACTTAGCTCAGGTCCTGTAGATTACATGTTCTATAAACTAGTATGAGTCTGTACTGGGGCCTGTGAGAATGTGTGTGTGTAAAATTTTTATTTATCACCTCTTTTTTTAGATTGTTTAATATTGTTTTGTTACCTGAGTGCCTTGATAGTCAAGAAAAGATATTCATAACACATATGGAAGTATCATTTTTAAAGCAAAATCAGAAACTAAGCTTTAGTTTTCAGTGTACAGTCAAATACAGTCTTCTGTAGAAGAAGAGATTTATTGATATTTGATTTTTTCTGCTTATTATGTCTTCACAGACTTGCATTTAGGAGCCATTTTTACAGATACTTTACCTATAAGAGAGATGAAATTAAATGGTAATGTCAATTTTGTATGGCAAATAGCCTGCATAATTCTGATGGAAGATAAATTTAAAATAATACTGATGATGCCAGAAAAAAAAAAAAAAGAGAGAGAGATAATACCACCCTCACCCAAATACTGTTTTTAACCTTGTTTATCACAAATGCTCTGCTTTCTTTTTAGCATTTCTATCAATTTTTATCCAAAGGAGAATTGAAAAATGTACTCTATCATCTGATTTCCTGTTTCATATTCTTTTGCCTTGCTTTAGTTTATTGATCAAAGACTAAGAGTAATCAGCAGTGAACAGAGGTGGACCAGCTATCCACATATTCTCCTATATTTGAGTTGTACAATTATGTGAGGACAAGTGTTGATACCCTTCAGTGTAGTAGTAATATAGCCACAACAGTAGCACTAAATTATTTTGCTCAACAGTGCTTCAGCTCAGCTCAGAAAGTACAGTCTTCAAGGATTCCCACCTGCTGAATAAAATTCTTCCTTAGGTTCTGTCAGATGCTTTTTTTTTTTTTTTTTCCCCCCTGGAGAATTAAAAAGGTAAGAGTCCTATTTACAGACGATAACAAATTACAAGATGATGTGAGATGACAGAAAAAAAAAAAAGATCTTCAGTGAAATTCTGTGATAGAATCAGATAAAGCAGTCTCTTAAAATGACCAGATTAAAAATAAAAGAATTAAGTAATGAAAGTTAAACTATGTTGCACTAAAAAGATCACTAAAATCTAATATTTTTTCTCTACCTGTAGCATTTTTAACACATGTAGGAAGAGTTTTTGCAATAATCTGTTACTGTAATAAATTTGTGAATTATGCTTTTTAGCTCTAAAAGATTGACCCTTTCTTTCTAGGCACCACAGAACAGTTCCACAAAGTGATACAAAGTACTGCTACATTTCAGTGTTACTAGAGCACAGTTTGCAAAGAGGAGACTTTCAGGGCAATTTGTGTTTTGTTGTCAGAGTGTATGTTATATATCTGTTTACAATTGCACAGAAAGCATTTGAAAAAAAGAGAATCCTTGGCAATGTAAGAAGCAAACTATCTTTGCTTAAGTAATTGCATGTTTACTATACTTACCATGAAACCTTATCACCAAGATGAAAAATAGGCTTCATAGAATCAAAGAACTACAGAATATCTCAAGTTGGAAGGGACACACAGGGATCATCGAGTCCAACTCTTGGCTCCACATGGAATGACCCAAAAATCAAACTGAAAGCATTGTCCAAATGCTTCTGGAACACTTTCCATCTCTTTTAAGTTACAGCAACATGGTAGCAAAAAAATTGCTTTGTTCTTAGCGTGGCATTTCTAGCCTTCTACCCAGGAGAACAAACTGTCTCACTAGTGGCCCTGACTTATTTAGATTTCCCAGTGTTGAGTCTGTTTGGCTTAAATCGACTCACATTGGAGCTATCCTGTTTTCTCTTAATCATGTAAGAGCTCAGGGAAGGGACTGATTTACTCAACAGCTCATTGCAACTAGGAGGATGCAGTAGCCTTAGATTGAAATCAGTGAAATTAGTTGAAACTAGGTCTCATATGTACTCATTTATATCCATATGTTTCTAAGCATAAGCAGTTTTGTGCTTGTTCCATGGGATCTTTCTCAGTTTTTGACAATAAAATCCATAGTAAATCCAAAAAAATTTTTATAACCAAATTTCAACATAACCTAAATCTCTCAAAAATAAATTGAAGTTTCCATTATGTAACTGTAAAAATATACTTAAAATGTATTTTTAAAATATGTTATACTTCTTTTTCTACTCTGGAAAAAATACCGAACCAAACCATAAATGATGTAGAGAGAATCCTACTTTTTATTCCATTACATAAAGAGAATGTTCTCATATTAAAGACAACTTTGAACTTTTTGTCTAACTTGAGTACAAAGAGACCATTGTCCTAACGCCAACTAACACAAATTCAAATACAAAATTCATACCAGAAATTACAAATGGGGAATTGCTCTTGATCTATTTGGGAGCAGTTTCAGAATCATTCAGTGAACGTATTGCTTTTGCACAACTTACTCAAGCTAATAATTCCAGTTACGCATTTCTTTGTACCCCAAAATGTTCTTTCTATCCTCTGATGTTATGGCACTAAAATCCCTTGATTTTGGTTACACAAATCCTGAAAAATTCTTGGTTGACCAAATATCTCTGTATTAATAGAAAATCTTCCCAATTAATTGTGTAAAATATGAGAATAAGATCACTGGTCAATACCCAGCATATTCAAAATGATGTATGGAAATTCAACAGAAAAAGAAATGTGGAATTTTATTCAGAATTAATATACTCTTTCAGAAATGCAATTATAAGCATATAAAAACATGTCTATCTGAAGAAGGGAGAAGGTATGTCTTCCACATAATGAAGGAGAGATTTCATTTGGCATGAAGATTGATGCCACTGGAGTTAATTTCACCTGAAAGCTCTAAGTGATTTACCATTAGGTACTGGAATAGAGGGACAGCTTGCACACAACCTAAGACATTTTTCAGAAAGTTTGCTAGAAAGCAGAAATTTCTACATGGAAGTCTGTCTCCTAGTCCCCCTTTTTATCCAGATTTTGTAGAGAAAAAGAGTATGTATCTTTGACTGCTGACAGTGAAAATAAAGGGTGAAGCCAAATCTACACACTGAAGAGCTCAAAACGTTTGAGATGAACTTTATATTGACCTTTTTAGACCTGTATTTTGTGAACTAGGTTAACAGACTTATGGTGAGATTTGTCCTAGCATTGAGTGCCCTTTTGCTGCTTGTCTGTGGTACAACTAGGAAATACTTTTCTTATCATGCAAGTATGCAAGAAGCTATGTTGTTAGAGCAATATTTAAAGCAGGATGTGTAAGTTAATGAAGGTGTGATAGAGTATACTAACTCCAACAGGATTTGGGAGACATGGGGTAGAACTGGTAATTAAGATGCCTCACAAATGAAGATCTGTAAAGCAGAATTTTAAAATCATGCATTCATAGTAATCTGCCTAAACATCTTTACATATCCTGATAAATACAAACAGACCTAAAGTTAGCGATAATTGCTCACTTTTAAGCAGTAATGCACTAGAAATAGTCCAATTAGAACTTCTAAATGAGCTGATGACATGAAATACGAAGTCTGAAAAGTGAGGAGAAAATCATATTTTATCTCCCTCTACTTATACTATTATATGTGGATGTATACATACTGTGAATTAATCAAATACTGCATGACTAGAAAGCCAAAGAAGTTTGCATAAATTTTAAAGATTAATGATAGTGCTATTGCTACAAAAGGCACAGTGAAAGAACAGAAAGCTTCAAAGAGTCAGTAAGAGTGAATTAAAATAACATTGGAATATAAAATCCTAAGGCTAAATCCTATCAGTTTTATCTTAAAGCATGTTAATTCATAAGTAATATATTTTATTAGAGAACAATAAAAAAGGATTTGGAGAAAGTACGGGCTCCACAGGAATAAAACAAAACAAATCTGTGTATAATTAGCCCCAATTTCCATTGTGATTTCTTTGAAGTTTCACTAATATCTTTAGACTTGACTGGCTGAAAAAAATACACGTGCACACATATGCAGAAATATTAAGTCAGATCTTGAGGCAGCTCCTCTGTTTTCACTAACTTAGAAATAGTTCTAGAAATTGCTGCTAAAATGGCTCAGCCATTCCTGGAAACATATAACAACACATTTCCTGAGTTTGAGCTTGTAAGAGAGTCTAACCGTATATAAGGCTTCCAATTGTTATTCATATATTCATTGTGTTGCACTTGTTCATTTGTGTTAGCCGTTGACTTTAGGATAGCAATGATTTTTTTGTCATTAAAAATATTATATTTGAAATCAATAATAAATATCATCTGGGAAATAAACAAAACAACAAACAAAGATCTGACCTCAGTATATAGAGAAATGCATATCCCTGTTTTAACAAAATCTCTCCTAAATAGAAGACCCTCATTCATGTTCCCCTTATACTCAGCCAGCATCAGTGTTCATTTTTCTATTTTTTTTTCTTCTCAGGCGAAAGCTTTTTACAAGTCTGTTTTAAAGAAATATGTTCATACTGGCTTCTGAAATTCTAGCCAATCTGCACTAGTGATTAGAAAGAGATTGAGAATGAATATATGATTAAGATCTGTTAGAAAATGTGAAGCTGCTGTGAAAGAAACATACTAGATTTTGATCAGATATGATCTTCTTGCTTGTCTTGCACATTTTTGATAAAATATCTATAGATCAGGACAGAAAGAAAAATTGATTTACTTTCTGTAAACAACTTTCTAAAATATATCTCCTTAAGGAGACATATTGGAAATTAATGGCCAAGACATACAGTTAATATTCCTGCTTTAATTTTGCTTTGTACTTAGAGATCATTAGTCATTCTCTTTTTTCTCATTGCTGTAGACTGAGTAATAGTTAAAATGTTGAATGTTTACTTATATTCCCTCCAAGAAAGTACTCAAGAGAGCATGTGCTTCCCAGTCAAAGTTTCTACACTAATGTAATATATCAGTATTAGTACAATAAGCAAGTTTACCCCTAAATGCTAATGCTTTGTGTCAGCATGTGTTTTTCTTTGTGGCTGACCCACAGAGCTTTAAGTCTGCTTCTCTTCCAGCTGTCTACTCACATTTTAGCATTGTAAATGAAAGATGTAACTGTGGAACAGGCTTTTATTACATTAAACTCCCCAATTGGTCATACCAAGACTGAGATATCGACCATCAGATTTAGAAATTATTTAAATAATGAGATTAATTGTTGAGTTCATTCCCTGGCCTGAATTTAGTTTTATTTCTGTTATCAGCTAGCGCAGGCTGTAATCACAGTTTAATGCTTTCCTTATTCAATTCTGGTCTGTTCTTTGGGCAGTGACATAAGCCTAGGGTGCATTTTTCCTTTTCGGAAGAATCATGAGAGATGAATCTATAAAATCCCACAGTAAATATTGTTATTAGCAAAATGCAGCAGAACCTTTGAGACTTACGAACATAATCTGAAATCTTTATCTTAGGTCTGCCAGGAAGAATGTACTGCAGCTGAAAAGCTTTTAAAATGACTGAGAACATTGCTAGCGAGTGATTGTTCTCAGAACAGGGTGGCAACATGGGTGTACAATTCAGGGGAGATTTTGAAGGTGAAAACACTACAGTATTTTTCTCATTATCTTTCAGGAGATGGATGTTGTTCTTTAATAATTTAAGTCCTTTTGCATTCTGGTATGCTTCTCACAGTGCTGTATCTTGCTCCATTCTATTCTATCTAGAGAATGTTCAGATGGTCCTTGAAATTGTTTTGGGGAGAAGCAATCATTATTTGAAACAAAGAGTTTTAATATAGCTGTCTATGATGAGATAAGATGAAAGGCTAAAACGTTCTTAAAACTGTCATTGTGGTTACTACAGTCTAGCAGGGATTGATGTCTTATACAAACTTGAGAGAAGTTACTGGCTTTTACTCTCTTTGAAAAGGTATGAAGCATGTTTGATTGTGAGCTTTTGTTATCACATTACTTACTTTTTAGGTCCTTTACATATTTAGAAACTTATATACCATGCGATTGATCTCATCTGGGCCTCTTTCCCAGACCGCAACCTACTTATTAATTAGCTTTAGAGCCAGAAGTCTAATTTTTTGTTTTATGTTATTCTGCTACAGAAAAGTTGTACCACAAGACAGATTAACAAAACCTTAAGTAGATCTCAGCAGATGCTTTTGCTGCCAGATGTCAGATTTATTCCTGTCAGCTTTTACCCAATACTTTACTAGAAGTAAAACTTTTTTCTCCTGAGTTATTAAGGAAAAACTAGCACATTGTTTCCAATACATAAGAAATATCTTCCCCAAAGTTTCCTTTTTAAGCTTCTTTCTTTCTCTATCATTGTTATGAACAAATTGGTTTATAGTCTGAGTATTAGCTATTATTTACTCTTGATATGTAGTGTTAGTCACTTCTAGACCTTAAATGAAGTCTATTCAACAGTTATTCTAACTGTTCAATGATTTTCAATGTCTGTGGAAGTTCAGTTATTTTCTTGATACTATGCATTGTATGATTGCAAAGAAAGCTGTGTATAAGCTTCTAATTCAAAGGTATGTACATGATCTACAGAAGCAAATATGGCATTTTATACTTGTCATCATCACTGAAATGTCCTCTTATTAAATCTACTTACCCTGCAGAATAAACTTATGTCCCAAACCGATCCTAGATTTCAGCCCTTATTTTGTTTTTTCTTAGAAAGGTATTTAATACAGTGCGTTCCTTTTGAGGTTTTCCTTACTATGTTACTTGAATGCCATTCATGTGTTATACCAGTGACAAGAGAATAGGGCCTGCTGCACAGTACAAGGCTATTTCCCTTTTCTATTGGATATCAGGTTTAAGTAGACGTGAAATACATATTTTTATTTTGTATTGAGCTATGTAAAATTAATTATCTCCAAAAGTAGACATGAATCATAGGATGGTTTGGTTTGGAAGGGACCTTAGAGATCATCTCGCTCCAACCCCTTGCTATGGGCAAGGACACCTCCCAGTAGACCAGGTCGCTCAAAGCTCCATCCAGCCTAGCCTTGAACTCTTCCTGAGAGGGGGCATCCACAACAGCCAGAACAACCTGTTCCAGTGTTTCATCACCCTCATAGTGAAGTATTTCATTCAAAGATCTTTTCTCAATCAGTTTACTCGGATTTAAGAAAGCAATAGTTTTTATTGAGGGGAAATGGTATGTGAAATCATGACTTTTCTCTACTATAAATTTTATTTAAGTATTTTAACTATGCCAAGATTGTATTTTTCTGTCTATTCTATTTCTGTCTATTCTGTCTATTCTATCATAAACCGTAAAAATGAAAGAATCAGCTACTGGCCAAAGGAGGTGAGGAAGAAGGCTTAACAGCAGAAGGAAGTAAAAAAAACCCCATGAATATTAGTGACATCTTGTAAGAGCAAGTGACTGACAAGATTGAGAAAGGGAAATGAAAACAAGCGAAAGAATAATACAGAGTAAATACAGAGTAAGATAAATATTGGTCTTTGCTTTTTAAAGACATTTGTCTGTATCACAGGAAGGCAAATAAACAGACAAGCAAACTCAAGAAAAAAAAAGTGCAACAGAGAGAAAAAAGACAAGAGAACATTGGTAGAATGTATCAATGCATCTCAGCTGTAGACATGTCTTGAAACAAATGTTTAAAAAGTGTTTCCTCGATTTTTCCAGACAATTTTTTGGCCATTTCTGCAAAATCCAAATGACTATATTAATTGTCTGTGGCTAAACATCTGAACAGTTAAATGATTTCTAGAAGCAAATTAAATCTTTGCTCATTTCCTTTGTTCTGTCACTGATTTTGATTGGCTTCTTGCTTCTGTCATTATTAATATACTTTTCTTTACAGTGGAGGACCTATCTAATAATAAATCTTCATTCGTTTTGAAGCTGCAGAGTGCCTGCTGATATGTAGGCAGGATGCTGGGTCCAGGCTTTAACTTGGAAGTCTGACCAATATTAAAATAACAACCAGTGCAGAGTTCACAGAGCACTAGGCAAGCCAGAAGCTATTATTAAAACAGTAAGCCATATAAGATGTTCCTCCACTCTTTTTATTAGCTTATTTTCACTAGAAGAAGAATTTGATAGATACTCCATTCTGGAGTTGTATATTTATTTACACCCTCTATGTGAAATTCAGAGTGATTGCTCTTAGGTTTTAAAGGTTTTAAGCTCAATTGTGAAGGCAACTTAGCCACACGTGAAATGCTACGTCTGAGCCAATATTCCTGACAGGATCTATTAATTTATACACAAAGTTGCAGTTGTCCTTTATTTATTTATTTATTTATTTATTTATTTATTTTTCCCCAAGGCATGTGGACCATAGTTGATTCACAGCTAAAGGAACAAGAATTGGTAGATGATCACAGATCATGCTTAACTACCTGCTTCGGTAAGTGCTGTGTTCTGCTTGTAGGTCAAACTTTCAAAGATGTCTATGTGTCTTAGGATCTTAATTCTTTATAAAATTTAAGTACTAGTGAATGTCTGTGAGATTTCTATTTCTGAGGACCATTTTGTAAAGATATGTAGGTCCCTAACTCCCAATATGGTCTTCATGTTATTTCAAAATGTAACTAAATGTTTTAAAAAGAACATTAGGTTCTGCAATTGCTCAGACACTTTGAAAATTTCATCCAACTGTATGTTAAAAAAATTACAAAAACTTGAAGATATGAATCAGATTATTGATAAACAATGCAAAGTAATTGGTATGAACTGCCACTGGAACTGCAGTGGTTTGCCATCAGAAAGGGAAGAACATCATTTAATGGTAAAAATTCAAGTATCTCAGGTGGTATCTTCAAGTACCCTATGCTACATTATATTTTCTCTAAAAACAAACAAATATTTTCTCTATTCAGTATAAAATACAGCTGTTATATTACCTTCCTTGCCCCAAAAGTGCTATTTCTAACTAAATATATAGTAATTCTGACTACTTGTTCTCCATTTGAATCATTCTTCATCATTACGTATTCCTCTCATTCCCTTCTTCGTAATGCTTTCTAGACTTTTCTCAGGATCTTTCCCAATTCTCTGTAACCTTGTATTATTCTTTTCTTAGGCTGTTCTTCCAGCTACTTGGTCCAGATATCAATGTCAGATTTGTTCTCACAGTATATTCAGCAATCAACTTCTTGCATGTTTCCATGCCAGAGATCATACTTTGTTTTCAACCTACAGTTCTTCCTTAAAGATGCCAAAAAAATCTTGAGACCAAAAAGAAATCAGCCAGCTAATAATGACAGCAGTTAAAATAGTCAACCTTTTTTATCTCGTCTTTTTTTTTTTTTTGATGTGGATTAGATCATAACTGTTTTTCTTTTCACATGGTATTTTTTAATTTACATCTACAACTTACTTTAAAAGCTGTTATCAGTTACAGCATATAATTGAAAGAGCTAGCATCCAGGTATTCTTTCAATAGAAGGTGTAACTCACAGCGTTACTCACATAAATTTTTGACAGACCCCTAATCTTTCCCAACCCTATTCTATAGCTGACTAGAAATTATTATTAAATCCCTTAAAGCATCCTGAAACTCAATTCTAAACATATATGTTACCTTCTTATAGCAACATTACATTCTGACTGGCAAATAAGTATCATTCAGTTCTTGACTGAGTCACAAAGAATGAAAGTGATTTCCTGTGAAAAAATCTGGGAAAGAAATTCTTAAAAACCTTAATATCCCTGGTGAACGTGATTTCTTGTACAGTGACTCTGAAGCTGCTGTCCTAAAAGAAATGCCAACTATAGAATTGTTTCTACTTCCAGCTGGCAGGGGAGCCACAGGGATGTTGCCAGAACTAACTGCTGATTATTATAAACAAAGATATATTTCAGTNATTAAAAAAAAAGAAAAAATTTACGGAAAAAAAAAAAAAAAAAAAAGCAACTGAACCTTTTGTTCTCTAGGTAATGGTTGTCATCATTAGGGAGTATAAGTGTTTATTTCTATGTGATAATATAATTCAACTAATATAGAATGTAATTGTTTTGGAGAAAGGAGAAAAATAATCTCAAGTCGGCTTGGTGGGTAGAGGGGCAATATAAACTCTGAACCGAACTAATTGTTATTACAGATGAATGACTTGGGACTCATTTATAGGTGATTAATTTGTTTTTCTTAGTAATGTCTTACCCCTGTATTACACGTTTTGAGCCCAGGTGCTATGACTTAATTTCATGTTGCCCTCTGTATTGCCATTAAATTGCTACCAAACACCCACATAACCAGCAACAGCAAGTTCCAGGTATAGAACTAGCTTAGATTTAATATTTACCTACTCTTTTTTTTTTTTTTTTTTTATCCTTTGGATCTGAAGCTATGCTTTTATGAAAAGTGTCTTTTACCTATATTTTTCTTGCAAACATCTTTAAGAGGCACAGAAAACTTCCTTCTTTTTGCCTCCACTTCTCTTTTTTCTTTGAATACACAGAAATCCCCTTTTCACTTTTCCTCTAGAATTTTCAAAATGACAGTAAAGAAAAGTGTCCTAGAAAAATAATTTCAATCCTGATCTTTCACAGTCTTTCCTCATATCATCTTATTTTAAAGCTAACATTTAGGCTTGCTGGGCTACTTTAGGTTAAATAGACATTAAAATTTGTGTGAGTGCAATCACTAACATTTTGTTAGGAAAGATCAATTAGCTTGTTAATGAGACTTTGGGATGATGAACACTTTAGGTGGGCCCAAGTATAGTGGATAAGTTGGCTTCTAGTGCATTATGATCTAAATTAAATCTATAATTAAGATTGAAATAATCTTCTATACATCTTCCATTTTGTGTGCAGGAGACTTTTCTGTTCACTTTAGACATTTTAGAACTCCAGCAAATAATTTCTATGATTTTAATGTGATAAATCGTATCTTTTATTAGCTCAGGTCTTTAAAATCCACACTAATAAAAGTAAAATCATGAGTTCTAGGAGCACACACGCACACACACAAAAGCTTTTTTGCATGTTTTAGCTCCTGTTACAGCTTTCTAGAGCTATGCAGTTCATCTGCAAATGAATTTCACTTTGT
Source organism: Penelope pileata (assembly GCA_013396635.1). Lineage (NCBI taxonomy): Eukaryota > Metazoa > Chordata > Aves > Galliformes > Cracidae > Penelope > Penelope pileata. Next base: position 918,607 of record WBMW01005156.1, on the reverse strand, counting down.
GCATAAGTGCGATGCACACACTGAAGGGAACTGGAACAAATTGGCACTTTGTTCCACAATGGGAATAAAATATTTTTCCTGATCGCAGCTTTTCCCAAGAACTAAGCAAATTAGGGGAATAAAGGCCATTAAGTAAAATTAGATTTTACGCTATTTAACAGGTGTTTTGGTCTATTTTACCCGGAGGGTAGATCACAATGCAGTCCAAAAAGTTAATTGTTCAATAATTGTACAGTTTGCACATTTATTTCCAGCAGTTTAGACTATAGTATAGTTCTGTTAAACTTCTGTCATCTATCTTTGGACCTAATCTTTCTTTAAGGCATCCAAGAATTATAAGGAACAGTAGCTTAACACTGTTTTGAGAGCATTTGCATCAGATACTGTCTGAAACTCTGGATAAACTATCTGAGAAATAGAACTGGAATCAGAAGCTATTGTAACAAATTTATATTCCTTAGGGCATCTCTGAAAGAAGAAGAGCACTCCCTGCTCATTTTCAATATAAAATTTCCTGAAAGATTGAGAATCACAAATAGAATGAATTGCTTCATGCTGCAAAATACAGCACCTGAAGATATTTTTCAGTGTGATGACCAGCTATGAAAAATACTATTGCAAAAAAAAAAAAAAAATACCACCCATGTATAAAAAACAACCCCCACAGAATACAACGTAAAAACATCATTCAACAGTATATCTATGAGAAGGAGCCAAGCTTCTGTGTCTCATCCATGCAATGTATCTCCCAAATATATCATAAATACACCCTTGTCCAGAAACGAATGGACTAAAAGCAGTTCAGGAGTAGAGATAGATATAATTTCTTAACTAATCAGGAGCCCACATACAAAAATAAAAATAAAGAACATAATACCAAAAGTACACACATACACACAAAAAAAGAATTAGGAAGCTAATTCTCACAAGTTTAATGCATGAGTAATATGAAAAAACAAACAGAAAAAAACAATTATTCTGTGATAGAAGTTTCAGTTCGAGCATTTTTCAATTTAGAGCATTTTTCAATTTTTTTCCCTTGAATTGCTCAAGGAAGTAGGTTTCATGACCTAATCATAAGTTCAGTTTTAGTAAGTTACTGCACAAGCTATCTCATAATGATTAATATTATGTCTAGATACTGTTGTGGGGAATAGTTTTCCAGTCCTTGCTTTTAATTAATTAATAGATCTTTGCAGTTTTGCAATAACTTTCAATCCTAATAGAATTACTCCAGCTGGACAGTGCAGCCTTTCATTCTGAAATTTACTTTTCATCACATCAAATATCAACATGTTTTGTAAACTGAGATGAAGGTATAATACTGTGTGAAATGGATTTATGGACATGATTTCTTATTCCAATTTGTGATATAATTCCCATTTTCTTTGAAATTTTATGTATGTACTGCAGCTCTCAAGAGAATGAATTCTCAAGATCTTTGACCTCAAACTCAGAATTTGAGCGTGGCTTGTAATCTTCAGAAATGCACTTTCCATCATTACTGTGACCTCAATGATAGCGACTCCATGCTTGATCTCAGAAACTGTACTTATACCATAAAATCAACAAAATGTTCTCTGTCCTTTGTCAAACATATGGGTTAATTCTATTGTCTCTCATTTTAGTAAACTTTGAACTGCAATTATTGCTGTCATTAACTAATATAAAATTACACCAGAAGTGTAATTTGTTTGTTTGTTTGTTTTGCTTGCAAGGAAGTTGTGATCAGCTTAATTCCTCTGTGATATTCAATAGCATCCACCTCAAGGTTAGTGATTATGAGTGCTTTGGGAGGTAAGTACATTTTGATATCTGTTAGTATGATCTTTTCTTTCTTCTCTCCCCAGTTTATGTTGAGTCTTTTAAACAGTGCCAATTTACAATGAGATTATGGCATTAAATATATAAGAAACACAGCTATATTTATTTTTCCAATGGAAAATATATATTTACATTAAGAAAATGAATTTTCTGTTGAGAGAATGAAATATTTGTACTTAATAAATGTATATTTACATCAAAAGAATGCATAGAATATTTATGGTATGCATGCATGCAATAGAAATATACAGTAGGTAGAATGTCAGATCACAGAACTTTAGTCTGATCTATGATGGTATTGTATTTTATACAACTCAGTTTGTACTGAATGGGGCCAATTAAGAAAATTAAACTGTAACTTTATTCTCTTCTATTCCCCATTTCTAATTTTGAAGTAAGAGTTGTAGCTTAAATAGGAAAAATACAAAGCGGAATGCTTTTCAGTGGATTTTAATTCCTTTACAATGCCTCTGTAGAATTAAATACACTTCATTTTGAAAAGAAACAGAGGAATTGAAAATTATCAATTTGCCATAGATTTCTTCCTAATACCCAGCTTGGAAAGATTTGAAAATCAAACTACTACAGTGACTTCATTGATATAGTGCTGGTATGAGCACCGTCTTTTAAAGAGAGCAGTAACAGTGAATAAACCTGCTGTAACAAATATCCTGCACTAATGAACCTGTAACACTGCTCTGAAGCAGTACTAAAACAAATGAAGAGGATAGATAGAAAAAGAAAAAAAAAATGCTGCAAAAGTAGGAGTCAGGTGTGCAGTTATGTTGCACGATCACTCTCCCTTCTTAACACTCACTACCTAGAGTTCAGAAAATCTTAAACTATTCTATTTTTTCTTATTGGACAAAGCAAAACCTGCTTCACTTTAAATTTTCTATCAGTAACACTATTTATTAATATTCTACATATATATATATAGCATAAAAAAACCAACAAATGACTTGGTAGTTCCACCCAATCATAATTTACTAACGATTTGGAAAGTTTTTTGAAAAATAATAAAAAATGCCATGCACTTAATTATCTTTGATCCACTTTTGCTAGTAGTATGTGTCATACATGTCAGGCTAGCACTCCCATAATGTAGTTTCGTTATATTTTCCTTCTTCTGCTAGTTATCATATAAAGCATTGGAATAGTATTGAATCTTTACAATCTGCTAAGAATTAAGGCCATTTTTTTTCTGCGAGAAATTTCCCACTAACAGTTTAAGGTGTTTCTATCAAATGGTAGTCTAGTAATTCTTAAAAATCTTTATTTGCCTGCTATGAAATATCAGTTAATGTGGAGTGTTATACTTGGAATATATCTTTTGAATTGTGTAAGCAATCATTTGTTTTACATAAGACTTTTTATTATATGGTTACGTGATGTCAAAATGACAATGAACCAAAAAATTGTTGATATGCTGAATCTCTTAGAAAACGTACAAAGCATTTGAAAATCTAGAAAACTAAACTGCAAAGTACTAACCACTCTCACCTACACCTCTTTTTCTTGTCATTACACATTGCTTTCAGTCAGTGGTAGATAGGAATCCATTCAGCTATCAGACAAGATAGAGAAATCACTGTTCTTTGACTTCATTAGCCCCAGGGGGGTACCATTAGTTACAGATAGATGTTTGTCTTGGTCAAACTTCAGTGAGGTTTTACTCATGAAACCAAGTTCCTGTTTCACAGATTAATCAAAATCAAGGAGAAGTACTCACCAGATGAAGAATATTTAGTCACTTCATTTCTTTATAATCTTGTTGGCAATATCTTTACTAGATCTGTCCCTGTCTCTCTCTTCTACAGGGTGGGTGCCGTAACCATATAATACAGCACCCTATTCCTCTGTTACTTTAATCAAAAGGCAGCAAGTCAGCTTGGAGAGACCAGATTTATATAAGATTTCTCCTGAACTGACATTATCTCAGTTGGTAGCATCCAGTAACCTTTCTGCCTCCTCTTTATTGATAAAAGTTGGCAACAATTAAATGAGGCACTAGTTTTTATTTCCACAAGTCCAGCACTGGATACTGGGGATAGCTAATATTCATAGCTAAAATAAAGCATCAATTTTTACTGCATGTCATTTAAAGCAAGGCAAGCAATGTCTGTTCTCAAACCTCACACTGAGTATGTGTTTTTGGTTTACTGACCAGTACAACTAGAGAATATGGTGACAATTGTTTCTGTCCTACAAAATATTGTTCTGAACATTTCAGTAACAGTAAATATAATCTCTTTGAGTATCACATTGTGCTTTTCATTTCAGGCAGGCATTTATAGACTCAAATTGTTCATTGTCTTGTGACTGGAGTAATTGCTTTAACTTGGACAAATGAATTACAAAATGCTATCATTTTCATTTGGCAATTTTTGCACAGCTACATGTGACAGTATAACATAAAAGGCACTGAAATGTCAGGCATACTTATAAAACAAAAGAATAGCCTCTAAGTGAATTGTCTATGGAAGGAACAATTTTATGTATACTTAAAGGAAAATGCTTTTTAAACACAGATACATATTTTTCAAGTACAAAACATTTCCTTCTGTTCTCCGTGGACCTTAAAATCTTGAGCTAATACATCATGTAAGATTTCAAGGCTTTTTTTGAGGAACAGGCATATTTTCTTAATCAGGTATTAAAATATTGACATTAGTTTAGAAACTACTTTATGTTTCTGAATGATGTGGTTTTCTAGTTATTTAGCAGATAAGTTAGTTAAAATTGGTTATGATTACCACACTATTTAAAATATTACTGCATGACAGAATCACTGTTTTGAGCTTAGGACAAATAATAAATGTAGCTACAATACAGACAAGTGTATAAATCAATATTCTCCCAGTGCAACCGTGTGTCAAATCTACCGCACTGGTGGCAATAATTAGCAGATCTGTTGTTTATTCTACTGCATTTCAGGAGAATCTTTTCAGCTGCATTTTTTTCTGGACAAGGGACAGCTTTCAAGCAAACAATTGTAAAGTGACACTCTGGTAAATCTCTGTAGTAAAACAGAGGGCATGTAAATTTAATCCACCCATAAACAGATTAGACATCCTTGCATTTGGTTCAGGTCACAGCATTTAACATATTTTCAAGAAACTTGTTGTTGAGCTGGGTTCATCAAATGAGACATATGCACATCACAGCTGGGACTGACTGACTGAGCACAGATGTGTATCTTCTAAATTGCTTGTGACAGAGACTGTAGTTAATTGTGATGGGTGACAGGTACATTGGAGGCCACTCAACTCAACAAACTGTTGATGAGTGTGGTAGGAGACATGGTATATATTTACAGCAAGTGGAAATCTTATGTCAACCATGACTGAAAACCCAAATCAAGTGCAGACAATTAAAGAAGATTGGAGCTGTTCATGGCCTTTTTCCTTGCTTTTACTTTTTCTCTATCCTTAAAATTAGAACAAAATATTTTGTATCATTTTGTCCAAGTACAGGTTTGTAAGTTTCTTTTGTCAGTGGAGATGACAAGTGATTAACAAATTGCCACAGTTTATTTTTGGATGAAAAGATGTGAGACAATTTTGTTTTGACACTTACTGAAAGCAGCTGTGATCTGCTTCAAAAGATCCTCTTTTAGTTATAAAGGAAATTTTTGTTTATCTCAAAGGTAGGATATTCCAGATNAAAAAAAAAAAAAAAGCTTAGTTGAACCCCACACAATTTCTTCCCAGAGCTTCACTTGCTAATCAATCAATACAAGAGTAATGGCAAAAATCCCTATTTACCCAGTTTTATTTACACTTGTGCTTATTTTCTTCAGCTAAGCCTTTGCATCTTCTTTTCTGCTCCTTGCTACAGATTCTATCTTACTAATGCAGTGAAACATCAAATGAGCTTTCTCTGTTCTGTTGTGAAGTAAAAACGGTGCAACAATCACATTTCATTTTTCTAAAACTGAAGTTGGAGGCCTTGAGATAGAATTGTAGTCATAGATGATTCAGTGAGAGCCAGACATGATGGGTTTGGAGAACCTCTGAAAGAAGCTCTGTTAAACATTATTATCAGCAACAGAAGCTCGTGTTAACAGTGCTTAGGACTTGGACACTGAATGAAGCAGGGCTGTCAGACTCATTTTGTGGAACAAATGTTTTGACTCAGGGTTCTTTTCTTTTGGAATAGCACTGAGAAATACTGAAGTCACTATGAGGTTTCTAGATTAATTCCTCTAGAGACGCCATAACACACTCCCTAGAAGCTTTGACAAAACACTTTTAGTGTTTAGATTTTAGCTTTATTTTTGCATTCAGATAATACACTCCACTAATACAGAGTAATGTTAATGTTGGACTTCTAGAAATGAATGATTATAGTGCTACAAAAATTGCAGCTATTCAAGTGAACAAGAGAGTTATGAGTGTGAAATACTCAACAGAAGGGATAAAAGCAAACTGTGAAAAGAATTGCCCCTTTTGCTAAATAAAAAAGATTTTGCAGCAAAGTAGACCCTGTTTTCTGCTGTCTCCTTCTCCCCAGCAAATCCTGAAAACAAACTGGATATCCCATCAGGGGACCGTTGTTGAACAGAATAGTTGTCTGCATAATTTTATGAGATAGGCATCTACTCTGGTGCATGTTTTCTTCTCTAATACAGTTTATACTTCAGCATATTAGCTGATGTTTTGCCACTAAGTCTAGGGAACTCAATCCTCATTTCAAGTTAGAGTAACAAGAAGCTCACATCGCCATTTCTCAGTAACATTCCATTCTCTTCCTTTTGTTCTAGAACTTTCAGATACTCCTAAGATCACAGGTGCTTTAAGAATTCCTCAGGGTTCATGATCATCATGACTTTATAGCAGAGAGAATTGCTATTTTTTAGAACATTTTTTTACATCAGCTCCCGTCACCTAGCAAAAAATCATTGTAGATATGGTATTTTGTAGCCAAAAAGTACAGTGTGGAGGTGGTGAACCACCTGCAGCTTAAACTTCAGCTAGAGAAACAGATAGTACTGAGGAGATGTATGTTTCTATGACATTCAATCTTAATGGGTTTATAAAGAAAGCATTGGACACATCTCCCACCCATTTTTGAGGCATGCTTTCACTTAATGGAAAGCTGTAGCTGGCCTGGTATCTAATCAGATACAGTTTACCCATGGAGATATTTCCTACAGATGTAGGAAGGGTGTGTACACAGATGCCAGACAGATAGGATGCTGAATTACATGAAAGTTTTCCCCAGAAATTAATAAAACTAGTAATGATAGTATAAAGTCGGCAAAAAGTTTCAACCAAGGGGAATAATGTTTTTGTTGCCCCTTCTCTATCCACAGCTGTGGATCTAGAGATGCTGTATGTGGGACTGCAGACAGATATTATTAGGAATTGATCTCCATGCCAATGATACCTGGATCCTGACACATTAGAGAGTTTCTAAAATGCTTGCTGTCCAAATTGTCAGGGAAAAGAGAACGCTGATACTAACATTTTGTGCCTGCTATTCCAGCCAGCTCATACTCAACTATGCTGTGAAAAGTGCTTCAAGGCCAAAACACTGTGGGCTTTCAGAAATTTTTCTGTCAGGACAATGCCAGGTATGTGGTAAGAGGACAAAATGGCTGAAGCCAAAAATAACTTTATCCATCTGTATTTTGACATGATTTAATTCCAGAAACAGAAACTCACCTGAAAGTCGGTTCAATATCTAAATCATACATGCCAGAATATGACATGTAAATGAGGCTACAAAATTTGAATAAATTAAAATGTAATACTCTTATATAACTCTATATACTTGCATACATATTGGCTTTCAGGTGAGAAATTTCTTCCTCATAATGAAGACTCAAAGTGACAACACAGGCATTTTACAGAATTGTATGATACGTTTGCTGCCCATCTCAGGGCAAACCTGACTGAAGAGCTCTCTTTTAGTCTGTTGCATTGGTCGAGGAAAGAGTTTTTTGCGGATGCTATTTGATATGGTGACTCTGTGGCACAGCTTTCCACGTTTCCTTATTCTTTTGTTTAGGTAATGCTAAGCTTCTTCTCAGTCTTCACTCAGTCCAGGTGGCATGGCTGTAGTATGGTGATTGCAGAAAGGAGCTCCAGGGTGTCAAAGACAAATGTACAGCAAAGCTCACAAGATGGCATGCTCTTCTGTGTTCTTCATATAAGAAACTCAGTAGGGGACAATTAAGCTTCAAGTATGTGTTTCTTTGTGGTGTGAAAACAGTGTTTTGAGCAGGAGTAAGAGAGGATAGTAGCTGCATGCAGTGCAGAATGAGTCTATCTCCTGTTAAAGTCAAAGGGAAAAGGATCTAGGAGAGAGAATGAGACAAAAATCTTTTATTTGGGGTTAAATTTTTTTTAAAAAGGGCAGGAGTGTCCAGCATGGGCCAGGTTGCTGTCTGTTGTTATGGCAACAGAGGAAGACATATTCTGTTTGTGGAGAGAGAAGAGGGGGAGTGGAACAGCAGAAAAGAAATCTGTTTAAAAAGAAAACCAGATGCTAGGAGTTTGAAAATGGAAGGAGAAAGAAGTTGAATGTCAAGGTCAAACAGAAGCAGTAATGTTGATGGTCACAGCACCTGAAATGCCCTTATAGACCTTGTGCACAGCCATCCCCTTCAAAGGATTATATTTGCTGGGGTCAATTCCACAGTTGTCATCTGGCTGGAATGCCACCACTGTAGCGCCCTGTCCTCCAGCAACCACTTCAGCTGATGCATTTACCTTTGGGCACTGCCTAGCTGTGAATAATACTTGTCAGCAAAACTCTTTTCAGTGCCAAGTATCCCAACATCTACCAACTTTTTAATAAATTGAACTGATCTAAAATGATCTAGCATTAAAATTCACTTTCTGCTTGTGGTAATGTGTGATGAAAGCTACTACTTCCTTATGGAAAGCTCCCTTTCTTCCCTGAGGAGCAAGCTTTCTGCTAGATCACAACTCCCAAGATGCACTTAGAAACTTCTGGCACCTGGTATACACAGATGTCTTTGTCAGAAGCAACTTCTCAAAACAGTATGTAGCGAATATTTTTCTCTTGTAGCAAGGCAACTCAGTAGGTCAGAAAGGAGGAGCAGCATGAATCAGACAATTGGCTGGCCAGAGATGCAACCTGGCTTTCCCACAGGATGATTTCTTTCTTATTCCCCTTCTTTCTTGATTAAAAAGTCATTGCAAGACAGGATATTCATGAGTCAGTGCAGTTGTTACTGCATATAAGTGCTTTTGAACTGCCTGGACATTTTCTATCAAATCTGACAGAAAGATAGAGTTTTCTAATGTTACATCCTTACAAGTTCTGTGAAAGTAGTTAGCTAGGGGCAGGAAAGAGGCTATACTGATACCTTCTCTGAGGGAAACACTGAAGTATGAATTGAACTGTTACTGACTACATACACTTTTGTGCTGAAGAGAGAGATAAATTGTTTAATTCTCAGAAAGGCTTCAGTCAAAGCTGGAACTTTATTAGACACCATCTCACTTTCATTCTCTTTCCCCCCTCGTATGAGTTCTCTAGTGTTTAATAAGAACAGAAAACATGCTGCAGGCTTAGTTTACTTCATTTAAAAAGTCATTCAATGAAACACAAATCATCTGGAAACACAACTCTATTAGTTCTAGTGTTTGTAGAACTATTTATTATTTAAAGCAAATGATAGTTCCATTGCACATACACAAAAAAGTTCTCAGTTCTTTTATCATTCTATTCCTCTTCATTTCATCAGTTATTAACTCTCTTGTCTCTAAAATATTCTGATTTTCCAGATTTTTTATATTATTTGCAGCTTCAAATTACTTCTTCCCATGGAAGAAAGTGTAAACACACAGAATCATGGAATAGAAAGGGTTGGAAGGGACCTCAGGAGATCATCTAGTCCCACCCCCCTGCTACAGCAGATTCCCTAGAGTAGGTTGCACAGGAAAGCATCCAGGTAGGTTTTGAATAACTCCAGAGGAGACTCCACAACCTCCCTGGGCAGCTTGTTCCAGTGCTTTGTCACTCACAAAGTAAACAAGTTCTTCCTCATGTTTCTATGTTCTAGTTTTTGCCCATTGCCCCTTGTTCTGTTTCTGGGCACTGTTGAAAAGAGCCTGGCCCCATCCACTTGACTTCTGCCCATTAGGTATCTATAAGCATTGATAAGGTCCCCCCTCAGTCTTCTCCAGACTAAAGAGTCCAGAGAAGAGAAAGTCTCTCAGCCTCTCCTCATAAGGGAAATGCTCCAGATCCTTTATCATTTTTGTGGACCTCCACTGAACTCTGTCCAGAAGTTCCCTGTCTTTCTGGACCTGAGGAGCCCAGAACTGGGCACAGGACTTCAGATGTGGCCTGATTTCTTACTCTTAGTGATGCACCAATCTTGAGCTTGGAAGAAGTGGGACTTGAATGTCAACCAGCTCTCTTGGGCCCCTTTACCTTCCAGTGCTCTAACCCATGGGATACCTCCAGGTAGGTTCTGGTTTTACTTTCTTGAATTCCATAATCCAAACAAAAGGCATATGGCATTTGGACAACTTGTAATAAAAGAGAAAAAAAAAGCTTCAAATGGAATTGGATGCTCAGAATGGGAATGCCAAATGTTGATGACTGAATCAGTTTAAAGCTGGCCTGATAAAGAATGATTCTCACTTTCATAAGAGATAACTTCTCAAGTCACAGTATCTCTTGTGATCCATTATACTGTTAATTGGGCAGAAAGAAATTAAACATAAATCATTCAACAGAACACAGTGATATAAAATCAATTCAGTCATTGCCCTGAAAAAAAAAAAAGGTCTTTAAAATAGGGAATAATATGCAAAAACCAGCAATATTAATGAACCATTTGTTGTTTGATATTTAATAATGTTCTTCAGACAGATTTTATCAGATTTGGTTAGTTTAAGGCCTTTGATTTGAGTCAGAAAAATATTTCTAATCAAAGCTATTAGAAGCAAATAAGCAACCATTTATTGTCATGATTATATGAATTTAGGACTATGTTCAGAACTAAGCAGCAGATGTATAAGCATATTGATTTTCATCAGATAGCACAGGTGTGAAAGGTGCAAGAAAAAACAAAATCTGGATTTTTAATACTTAAACTCTCGTTCTCTCCTTCCTTGTAAAGAGGCAATCCATGAGATTTAATTTCCTGATTCATTTTAGTAGCAGTCCTTTATTTGCTTCTGGTCTAAGACCTGAAAAATAGTTGTTTTCTGTAATTGCAGTATGTTGACTGTTACTTTTTCACTATGATGTCAACCATGGACTGACAAAGTTTGCCATTTCCTCCCTTCCCTGTTAGCCAGCCTATTAGGTGTTTATTTTCACTCACTTTTTCTAACCTCACTTTGGATAGTTTTTCCTTTTTTTTCCTTTTTTTTTTTTGTTTTCTGCATACAAAATATGCAGAAAACAACCTGTCATTAGATTTAATGAATATTCCACATGCCAGCTGAGTATACAAAAACAAATTAAATCTACAATGAACTTATTAATTCAACACAGCATTAATTCTTAGACTTTTATCACTACTTTCTGTAAGTGGTGGTTTTAAACGCACGGCCTATCTTTAGTATTTGGGAAAAGCTCCTGGAAACATGACAGCTGCTTCCTCTTCCCTGCCCCTCACTTTGACTGAGAATCAAACCATTAATGTACTCAGGATCACTAAGGTAATTATATGTTTTAGCAGCTTCATTAAGAGCTCAGGAAATATATTTCACCATAAAATAATTTCTGTTATCTTCAAACTGTCTAAAATATGAGGAATTTTTGGTAAGAGAAGTCTAAGGTGCGATGTGTCTTTACTTTAGACAACAACCTCTTACAAATCAGTAGCAAATGATGCACAAAAAAATCCCTTGGTATCTTAAAGAGGGAAAAATTACATAGGTAAACAGATAAATCCTTAGTACATTTGTCTTTATGGGAGCAGCTCCTGCTGTTGGTCTCTAACCTGGAGGGCATTATTCTTTTCTAAATTGCCAGTAGCGTCCCATAGCACAGTGATAAATAGAAACCACTGAAAGAAACAACGTTCATTTTAACACATGAGAACTTTCCAGACAGACATTGGCCTCTGAGAACAAACCCTTTGACAAAATAGATTAGTTGCAATTGCAGAATATTTCACTCTGAGTCCCTGTGAACAGACAGTATCCCAGCTGTGCAAATAAGTGCCTTTATGCCAATTATTAAGTAATAAATACATTTAAGAGATGATCTAAAACTTTTAGGAAAACAGAGAAAAAGTTCTCTCTACAATTGCTGTGTTTGTAGCCAGTGATTTATTCCCAAGCATTACTTTTAAAAAAGTCATCAATAGTGTAGGCTCTTGTACATTGTTTTGTGGTAGCTAGTTTCCTTTACTGGACAATTAATGAAACAGAAAAGAAATGACTGTTAGAGAAATACAATTAAAAGTACTAGCTAACAACAAAATAGAAAACTTCCTAGCTATATTCTTTAAACACAAATGCTAAGACATATTTATTTGTTTCTGGTTACACTGTAGTAACATTTAGCTAGATTATTCTTTTCCTTTTTCTTTCTTTCATTTTTTCTTCTCTCATTTTTTCTTTCATTCGTCCCTTCCTCCCTCCCTTCTTTTCCTTCCTTTCTTCATTTCTTTCCTTCCTTCTCTCCTTTATTTCCTTCCTTCCTTCTCTCCTTCTTTATTTCCTTCTTTTTTTTATTATTGTTAACTCTTTCAAAAGGTTGATTAAAGGCAGTAAACTGGCTTGGACTGCTTTATTTGCATGTCGTGTATGTGCAGACACAACCATAGGAAGGTGACACCTTTAGCCACAGGCTTATTCTTTTTCCTCATTTTCTCCACTGCCCCAAGGGCTGGTGACAAATGCTGGATGCCAAGTGCCTAGGGTGGGATGATACAGTGAATCGCTCTCTGTGACAAGGAGGGGAAACCCTACCATAACCACTCATCCTGTCCAAAAAGTTTCTTGATATTTATGGCCAGGCATTAGAAGTAGTTAGACAGTCAGTCTTCCTCTAAGCTGTACATCTTACAAGGAAATTTTGCAGACAAGGCATGGAGGGAAGAGAGCATAGCAGAGATGCCAGAGAAGGGCAGAGAAAGGGCAGAGACGGTGATGTGGATATGCTGGAGGCAGGAAGCAAGCAGCCCACTAAGGAGTCCTTTGATAGGTGTGGAAATAGCTGAGAAAACTCAGTCTGCATGTCATCCTCTTTCCTCCCAGAAGCTCCATTTTCCTTCCGTCATCCTTACACTGTTTACATTTTTTTTCTTCCAGATATAAGATTTAGTACAAAAATAGTACTTCTATTGACATTTAGATTGAATTAATGAGATGGATTTTATCTAGGACTGCATGCTTGAAGGCTACTTGGTAGCTACCTCTATTTTTTCTTTGTGGATGAACTATTATTCAGCAGAAGGAGATTTTGGAAATATAAATGTATTTTTTTTCTTAATTATTTGTTTATATATGTACCTTAGGTTTTTTACATAATTATGTGGTTTTAACAATTGTTACATATGTTTCTAGACCTTTTAATTTATTTGATTATCATTTAAAAACATATGCTACTATAGTAAAGATTGTACTACGTTTTAGTAATTCAGTACAAGAATTTTTTCTTAGCCCCACAGTTTGATGGTCATTTTAAGGCTATATACACAAATATTGATTGTCAAAACAAGCAGTGGTTTTGCTTCCCTCCCACATTTATCTCCCATGGCAGAGCCAGTTGGTGCTAGTTTAAATTCAATTAAATGGATGCATTTGTGTCAAATTCAAGTCCAAAGAGTAGAATAAAGGAAATGTTTCTTTGCAATGCATGAGCTTCTGAGGCATGTTCCAGGATGCTGCAGCTTTCTTAAACTTCTAGGTATTTTTGTCTCCATCTCCTTTGATCAACTTTTCTTCTTTTTTGTTTTACTTTTTTTTTTGTTCCTCCTTTCATTTTCATTTTCTTATCATCTTTCCAATCCATCTGCTCTGGAGCAGAGAATCAAAGCTTTTTTTTTTCCTATTCGCTTGTCTCTGATAATATCTATCATCTCAAAGACTATACTAAAACTTTCATAACTCTCTCTAACAATACACATCTGTTAATCATACTTTCAAAATACTGCACAGGACACTGTTTTATCAGACGCTTTAGTATTCATATTCATTTACTCCGTATATAACTGTAATTCATTTGAAAATAGCTGAATTGGCAATAAACTAGTCAGTTTGAATACTGACTGGGGAACTGTGTCTTCAGAGACTTCCAAAGTCATCTGGAAAGCTATGAGAATAGTAAGGATATTTGTCCCTACCAAAACCTGAGATGTCATATTGATAATGCTGCTTGTGCTACCTGATCACACTGTCATAAACAGAGTAGCTAATAAAGTGAATTCAAGTCTTGTTAGAACTTGCGATCAAACTTTTGACTACAATATAAATTGCAGCCTAATGAACTGACTTGAGTGTGCCTACTGAACCCTCATGGTTGGGATTTTAAGTTAGGAACTTCACAGGTAGTTAACAACTGCATTAGCTATGCCTGCAATTTTCCCTAATCTACCAACAATAGAATATGTACCAGAAAAGATGTGATAGTAGGAAGTGTTTATATATGTTTACATTAACAACATTCATAGACTGCTACAAGCATGNAGATTTTTTTGTTTTTTTTTTTTTTTTATGGTTCTTCTCATATTTTTTTCATTTTTCAGATGTAATTATATTAATATTTGTCTTGGAGGAAAGAGAAATGTCAAAACTGTATGAATGAGTTTTTGTAAAATTTGCATTCTTTTGTTTCTGTATGTGGATCAAGAGGCTTTGTATATTCATCCCTGGGGGACATCTCAGATGAACTAAGAACACAGATTACTAATTTTAACTAATTTCAATTCCTTTGTAACTGTTTGTGTGCATTCCTACCTTATCCCTTTACTCTGTTAAATATTGTTCTAAAATCTGGTATTCTTTAATGAAATTTACGTCCTGAAAAAGGACATATCAATCTCACCAATTTTTTTTAAGTGTCAGAAATAGAGTACTGCTTACCAATCATTTACCAGTATGGTGACTATGTCAACATTTCTATATCAACAGCGAGAAGTCTGGAAAGCTATGCAGATAGGGGGTTGATAAGAAAGAATTAAAAGAAACGGTAAATAGACACAAGCATTATGAAAATTAATAATTTTATTGTAGTAAGCAACCTGAGAGAAGAATAAAGAGGTTAATTTGAAGCTAAAATTGATATTGATCAAGTCTATTTCAGAATGTTACAATATGTTACAATATATATACTGTGATATATACTGAGGTATATTATGATACCTACAATATATATACTGCTACAAAATACATTGAAACTCTGAAATTCACTTCCTAAAGAAAAATTTCCTCAGCAAAAATTTTGTGATAATGTTAGAAAAAAGTAAAGTATAAAGCCAGTTGATTTAAAATGCATTATTTAAGTAAAGAAAATTACAGAAGTAAATTTGTGTATCCTGATTAAATAAAACACAGTTTTAAGGATTAAACTGCAGTATGAAAATGAAATGAATATGAATTTAATGTATTTTTTGGAATACGGCTCTGAAAATTGCAAAACAAAATGACAGTAGTGTGTTTGGGTGTTGGAGCTATATTTACCGAATTGAAAAGAATTGCAAAATACTCCAAGAAACAATGGAATTACTAAAATATAAGGACAAAATAAGAAATTCTCTGCCTTAATAGATTTTATTGGGAATAAATCAAGCCTAAATCAGATCCATCAAAGTGTATAAACTAAAGATTGTCTGGTCTTCATTGAGTGCTGTCACCAGCTCCCCAAGCAAAGCAAGGGAACACAAATTGGTCTAGCAAGCATAGAGCCAGGGAAACTGTCAGAAACGAAACCCAAGGGAGTACATGCTGACTGGATTATGCATTAAATCCATTCTTCAGGGTAACCCAGGCATTTTTTCCATATATAAGCACCATTACACACTGGAAAAGGAGATAATTCAGGAGTTTCAAAAGCTGGTTTGTTAAAGATGTGATAACAGCTCTTCTATTTCCACTAAAACCATGAAAACCCAAGCAAATATTCGTATGACATAATTCAATAGTTTCAAAGACAAGTTTATTAAAGATGTGATCATAGTTCTTCTATATTCAGTGAAGTCCTGAAGTCCAAAGGGAATATTCTTGTGACAATCAGATTTTACCACAAATTAGTTTGCCATGAGTATATTCGTAATCCAAGGTGACAGATAAAGGACAGGAAACTGATCAATGAATGGAATTGCAGGAGAACATGGGACTTTTAGCTGAAGAAAGGGGGTTCCATAGATTCTGCAAGGACAGACAGATTTCTCAACATATTAAACGTGTCTCAACACCTCTGTTTTCTCATGGTTTCCCAAATGACAAGAATGTCAGGAGATGACACAGAAAGAAAAGGTAGACTTTGTTCAGTTTTCCCTAAAAAAGAGAGAGAATTTTTTTAAAAATGCTTTATTTCCCTGGGAGACAATTATTTCTCCAAAAGATTCTAAAATAGACAGCAGAACACTACTTTAGAAATAATGTATTTAATAGACAGCAATACTCCAGCTATCACTTCTGTACATAAATATATTTCAATAAGGCACTTTTGATTACTACTTTCAGTATTAATGATGGTCATTAATTAACTAACTGAAGTTATTAATTTAACATCAGTTTATTGAAACTAGGCTTTAAAGTGCAAACTGTAACCTTGTATGGATCTAATTTTCTGCAATTTTATATTTTTATTTATCACTCAAGAAAGCGTATTAACATCTATTAGTTAAAAAAAATCATGAAATTATGATTGGGTAAAAAAGTATACTCTAACTTATAGTCATTACAATGATATTGTCAAATTAGGTTTAGTCTCAAATCAATAATACTGCTTTTAAAAGTAAATTGTCGAATGTAAAATCTCTTAAAGGTCTTCCTGAACACAGTAAATTTCAGGATAAGGGTAAGTGAGGCACTACTGGATTACAGTCATGTTCAGTTATGTTCAGCACTGAGTTATGATATTTCATCAAAGCTGAATATGTACTGTAAAAAATGTAGTTGGATCTAGAGAAACATCGCAAAACAGTTTCCCTCATTTTCTTTGGAATCCATACAACACTTGACAACAGTGAATTCTCAGCAGATTTTAGAGAAATTGATTAGTAGATTAAAATGCATTTCTGCAGCTGAGAAAATATGAACACAATAAATTGGTTTAGAAAGACATTGACTTCATCTGTGTCCTGAGAAGATGCTCACTCAACTTACCTCCTTTCCATGCACACAGGTAGATTTTAGGCTAGGAAGCCCTGTGAAGAGTTCGGGCACATCTCTTAAGGAGTTCAGGTAATCTGCAGTATGAAGGTATTTCCAGGTGACTAAAACTGTAGATAAAAATGCGAGCAGAGCACCTATAACACAATTTATATATTTCCTTGAGTGCACTTATTAATCCAAGAACAGACCTTCAGTAAGTTGTCAAGAAATGTTTCATATCAAAGCTGGTGTGGACATCTGTAACTGTCTGGTTAGAAATGTAACTATATCGTACATTATTATGAAAAGTAATGTAAGTCCAATTGTAATGTGGTCACAAAACAAAATACACTTTCACCACTAAATTCTGTCCAACTGCATGTTTAGGTAGCTGTAGGTGTCAGGAAACCAACGCTCCACGGTTTGAATTCATAGGTTAAACGGAAGGCTGAGAACGTTCCCGACAACCAAGTCTTGTACTATTTACATATTTCAATTAGCATAACATCACTATGGTGAGTTAAAAAGACCTTAGAGTGAACATTGGTTCTTATCTGTAGCATAATGCCTTCAAACTCTCTTTAGCTAGACTTACAGACTCTTCAACAGTGCTATCTAGGTATCTGTAAAATCAGAATGTCTCTCTCACACTTGCTTTCTTTTTGTTTCTACTCTGCTGTATATTAAGTCAGTAGATCATTCTTCAATTGTACAAGAAAAATTTGATCAAACTATCTCCTCAGTAATTTACTCATGTTCTTATCTAATGAAAACAAGTTTGGAAGACAAAAGACAAAAAAAGAATATACAAAAAACCAGTATTACTTTGAAGAATGGCAATTTTACTCATGTTGATTATTTTCACAAAATAGTAAGAAAAATAAGGAATTTCCACAGCTAAACCTTCCATACCTTTTTGTAATGGAAATATAGACGAATCTGGGAACATCTCAACTTTGATAATCAACACTGATGTTGAAAGTAACTCTTTGACACCTGCAATTTACATCATATACAGTTATATATATACAGCCATCCAGCTGCTGTTCCACTGTTTCATTCAAATTTGATATCTTCTCTATTAAATCTGCAAGAATGAGAACTTTTTATAATACTTCAAAAAGTCTAGGACTTGAAACTTATCATGGCAATATTTGTTCAGTTTCTTTTCAGAGGCACAGCATGAAAAGATAGATAAATTATGAAAGTTCACTCATACTGATGTAATTCCAGGCTCCCTGGTCACAAAGGTTGCTGATGCTCAAAGCTGACCCTGCTTATACTAATAACATTATTCATAGATTATGAAGAAAAGACAAGTTCTTTGTTTCATGCAGCAATACCCCTTTTAATCAACCTCACACTGAGAACCCTTCATTACCATAATATATGACACAGAAAATCTAAAGAGGTAATAAGGGGTAAATTTTCAGATTATCACATGCCATTCTAACTGTGACTTTCTCATTAACTTTAAAATAGTCATGTGGTTCAAATCAACTCAAATCTCTGAAATGTACTCCCTATACATGCCCCAGAATAAACCTTTACAAACATCATAATTTTCCATATTTCTTTTAATTTCTATAAAGTAATAGAAACCAACAGTTACATAGAGTGTTCACACAGCCTGCAGACAGCTTTACTTTATTTTTAAAGGGACCTTGTAGTAGGCAGGGGTACAAGCCTCAGCCATTCAGAAGTTTCAAATCAGTGAGGGAGATTAGAGAAGCTTCTAGCTATGATGCAATGATCCTGCCCTGTACAGTTATTAGTGCTTAGTATTTATTTCCTTTGACTAAAACGAAGCTTGCAAAATGCAGTTAATGAGGAAACAAAATAAAAACAAAAAGTATACCTACAAACATGCCTAAAAGAATGTGGACATAAATATGAAGGAATGCTATTTTATTAGTGACACTTAAGGTGGAGCATAGGCTTGAGCATTCAAAATGAGGATGTAAGTAGGATACGCTAACTTTTTCATCCTTTCTGCTCAAACAGAAAGATTTTTACTCCTGCCTATCCAAAGCTTGCTGTCTATTATATGCTCAAAGGCCATAATTATTTCAAAAATAGACTTTTGAGAAAACCATATAATTAGTCCAGTGCAGCTGGTATAAAAATTACTGGCAGAAGTAGTAGTATCATTAAAAAATTGGAACTAAAGCAAACCAGATATACTCCAGGGCAAGTTAAACACACACAGCCCCTAGTAAATATTTTAGAATCCAGGACAATACACACTGAGGGAACCCAATTTTTTTTTTTTTTAGCACCGCTGAGCCAGACTCAACACAAAAAGAACTCTGCCAAAATGGAAATATAGTGCAGTCTGTTCTATAAAAGTTTAGGAAGGTGATTTACTTTTTGATTCTTAAATGGAGTTAGACTGCATTTTGCCCAAGTCATGATTCCAGCTTTCATTTCAGATATTTTCTTCTCTAACAATAACGATAAATGAACTTTTTTAAAGTTTGGGATTATGAACTGGAATGAAAGCTCATTTGTAGTGTCTGT
Source organism: Penelope pileata (assembly GCA_013396635.1). Lineage (NCBI taxonomy): Eukaryota > Metazoa > Chordata > Aves > Galliformes > Cracidae > Penelope > Penelope pileata. Next base: position 898,997 of record WBMW01005156.1, on the reverse strand, counting down.
GTGACTTCATAGGATATATGGTAGCTTTTTCAGATAAGTGTCCTCTTTAGCTTGTGCCTAAACAATTCAGGAGCTTACCATGAGATGCTGTTAAACCTGAGATGCCTATATCCACAATTTCACTTCTATGCATAACAATTCAGAGGCTTCAAACCTCAAGAGAAATTGAATTTCTTGAAATGTTACCTTCTTATGTTTACATTTCCCAGGTTTTTGGGCTCACCCTCCAACCTTGTGCATAAGAGCACCAGTTTGTATGGCCAAGAATTTTCTGGCTCTACTAGTGGCAACATGGGATTGCTGCACATACATAAAATGTCTGGAGGACTCAGTATGGCAACCACATTTTGAACTTATCTGGTTAGACACCAGTGATACCAAAAAGAGTGCCTGCTTACACAGTAGCCTAACTACTACAAAAAATTGTCTGGGTTTGATTTCAACAGACCTCATTGTCTTCAAATGTTCAGTCATACACCTCCACAGTGATGAGAAGCATCAGAACAATGGATGGCCACAGCAATCAGTAGGAGACACTGAAGTAAACAGCCTGTGTTTTTAACCACACCGTATGGATGTGTTCCAGAAGGCATATCTCTTTGCTTAAAGCTGACTATCTTTATAATAGAGCAGGGAAATCAGAATCTAAACTATACTTTTTGACTTATATTCAAGTACTTTTTTTTCCATATTTATACTAATAAATAATATCAATTTTGCTTTGTCTTCTCTTCCATCTACCCATTCTATTTGTTTCTTTATCCTACATTCTTTTTGTTGATTCTGATTTCTTCTTCTCCTTTCCTCCATACCTTTTTATATATTCTGTTTTCTTCCCCCATCTGTGTCTTTTGTGTGCGAATGCTATTATTGCTGCCACTGCACTTTTACTGCTCATGAAAAATAAACACTTGAGAAATAATCACTGCACAGAGGCCAAACAGAAGGCAATCCTTCCTGTAAATACTACTTCTGCGTAATGTGTATGGTTAGATCAGTGCTAGAAATACAGTGAGACCAATTCATCTACCTCATTTTTTTTCCAACAGAAACATTGCTGTGGTTGTTTCATATTTTAGGGTCCATGCAGAATTTATCTATTTTATTTTATTCTTTTTTTCTTAGCTCCTACTCTTTCACACTTTTACTTTATGAAAAACACAGACTTCTGTCGTAAAGACCCTCTCAAAGTCATAATTCATCCACGTGTTAAGACTTGTCTGCAAACTTTCTTTTCCTACATCAATGACTTAGTTTTCTTTTGACTTTTTAACACTTTTTGTTCTTCCTATTTTATAATGTATGCAGTTGTGTTATAAAGACTCATCAAAGTCACCACTGTTTTACATTTATCTGCATTGAACTGTCCTTGTCATTTATTAGTCTTTTAAATGTTCTTTGTATTTTCCATCTAGTTATATTCTCCTTCATTATTTACTATTCCTCTATCACCACTTTCTGATTCACACTTCTCTGCCCTTTGTCTTTAATTTTCTGCACCTCAAATACTTTCAACTAAATCTTCAAAGTCAGAAGTCTTAGCAATGATTTTACTGTAAGTTAGTAATGTGACTTTTTATTAATTGACATCTATTTGAATCAACAAACCCTTTCCTGCTTTTGAAAGCTTTTGAAGCACTATGTGAGGAAAGCACTTGATCGGAATCCATTTACATTAATAGGAACTATAGTAATCCTGATATGTTTTGATGCTTCAAATTGGGGATCTAACAATGCATTTAATAAAATAAATGCTCACTTTATATCCCAACTGCTAAGTTCTGCCCTTGAGCTGACATGTAGTTTCCAATGTTCTGAGTGTGTAGCATGCCAAAACAAAAGACAAAATTTTGCCCAAAGAATACATAATCAGACTTACCAAACCAATCAATTTCTTTTGTTTTATTTAACACTAATAAGAATTACTCACAGGTATGCAACAGGAGAGTTATCTTTCTGATGATTCATTTGTTTATGTGTCTCATGCCTCTCAATCGCTTTTACTTGCAAATACAATAGTTCTGTCTCATTAATCAATTACTCTTACTCTGTCATTTAGTCAGTGGGAGATGACCCTGTGTCATGTAATTCTACTTGGTAAGCTGGACTATAGGAAGGAGCTGTGATATTACCCTTCCAGAATATACATATTATGAGACAAAGAACCAAATTAGGAAGTGTATTCATTACAATTATTATTGATCAGCTACTCTAGGCACAAAGCAAGTATATTTAAGAAGTTCTAGATTGGGTTTTTTCATTCAGTCATGAAGTTTAGTACAAATACTGTGCAAAAATCACAGCCAAAATCACAAACTACAGACATTTGTGCTGTGGTCTCCAAGAGTGCTGAATATTATGGGGATGACTACAAAAACAGCCTCTCAGATGGGACAAACATTTGATATTCTTGTTCTAAAGCAATTGCTTCCTTTTTTGTGTGTGTACATGCCTAAACAAGCACACACAGACACAAAATTCAGCAGTCAGAATGGTGAGCAAGCCAAATTTACTACTAACGCTTTTTTCTTCCTACTGGGACTTTTAGTAATTCTCACCTGATGGGTTTATTCTTCTATTTTGTATCCTGCCATGGTTCTAAAGAAGATGTAAGAAAATGAAACGTACCTCTCACCTCCTTTGTTGTGTCTCATTGCAGCTGCTGAGCTACAACTGTTTCATTAATTACCAAGGAGAAGAGACTGGCACCTCCCTCTTCCCTTATCCTCTTCAGGAAGCTGTAGAGAACAATGAAGAAGGAAATGATTTTGACTAAAGTTAAAGGTCTTTCACAGCCATTGAAATAGGCATAAGACTAAAGTCATCTCCTGCTTCTTTTACTGACTACACAGTATTCTTGAAATGGAATATTGAAAATTTCATTTGTGAATTTCTTCCTTTCCTTTGTTTTGAAAAGCTCTTTTTTTTTTTTTTTTTACCAGTTTAATCAGTAATAGCAAAGTTACAATCTCTTAGAGCATCCCTTTATGTGTGAAACTAGTCTCATAATAAAAGGAAGTTGCCTCTAAAAACTAAGAAATCAATACTGAATTTCTAGAAACAATTCAGTCTAATCAAATTTGCCATCCCAAATTATTAAGAGGTCTCAATATCCAGTTATTTCAGTTTATGTTAGATGAGCAAGAAGTCATATTTTTTCAGTAAAAAAAAATCTTTAGCAAACAATTATTAAAAGAACTAAGGACATAAATGGTCAGACTTTTCTGGAAAAAAAAATGCCATGCAGAATATTTCCTTTGAAGAAGAGGAAAGTAAAATTATTACTCAAACAGCTTTTAAATAAATTGATCATATTCTTATTCCAGCTGATAGTGATGATGAAAACCAGACCTTTCGTGAAAAATTTCTGAAGAAGTGAAAGTGCTCATCATCTCTGAGCACTTGATGATACAGATTAATTCTTTCCTTATACAATTGTAGATGTGGTATAGCTATATTCAGAACTCACTTCAGTCTTCTTCCCTGAAACAATAGTCAATAACCAGTGCAATTTTTCTTAAAATAAAACAAAACAAGCTTAGCAGTTAATGGTTAAGGAGGATTAAGTTGTTTAATGTACATTTCTGCAAAACACAAAAGCAGCTGAAATTAAATAGTAAATATTTTACACAATGAGGAGTGAAAAGTATTAAGAATTATTTGAGATTAAGAGATAACAGCAGACATCAGTAAGCAGTTCATTTGATAACATGTGCACAAGTGTATGTGTGTACACATAGTGATGAGATGTATAAGAATAAAAGTATGCAATGCTTTCCATGTACCATTTTCTGTGTAAAACAAACTGAAAAATTACCTGTAAACACTATAAACCTTTAATGAATTGTCTTATATGTGAACATGGCAGGAAATAATGGAGGAAGGATGTCTTAATTCTTCAACAGCTTCCTAACTTCCCTCAGAGAAATGCATGAGCTCTCTGCGGCACATTACATCAGTTGTGGAACACAGTTGCTGAACTTCTGAGAGTTCTCATAAAAACAAGTGTGAATGTGGATTGTGGCAGGCAGTTGTTTAATATAAGGTTTCAGAAATTAGTATTTGTCCAAGAAGAAAATGTAAAACACCATTTTTCATGGCAACAGTAATGTTGCCTTAGGAATTGTCCTATTTCCTTGCCTTTATATCTATTTTTTTTTTGTTCTTTTTATCACAATTGAATCATTGTGAATAACTCAATTTGTCAAAAGGGAAATCAAAGTTCTATATTATTTCAACTGGAAAACTGTACTTTTACAAACGACAAAAACATAGATTATTAGCATTTCTGGTGTTGCAATTCCATTGTCACACCCTGAGTTTCAGTAAATGTTCCAATTATACAGTACTTTTCATTTGGCTATTTCTGTCAGACCTGTAATTGCTAAGTCATTGTGTTGTATATTTTCTTCAGACATCCTTTGTTTCTGACTGTCAAATAAAGAAGGCTTTAATTTCTATTATGGTGAATCAACAAAGACAGTAGATCAGAAGTACTTACTGATTATAGTTTCCAAAATTCATAGAGTTTTAAGAAAAATAATCCAAAAAGAAAAGTAAAAGAAAAAAAGAAATCCAGAAGTTTCTGTGTCAGTCATAGAAGGACTATTATCTATGCAAGAGTGCTGTCACTCTGTTACTGCGCATAGAAACTAATACTTATTGCTACAGCATGGAGAATAACAAATATGCTGAGAACCTTATGTTAAAAATCAGGAGTTAATACATACTGAATTTTTTCCACCTTCACATTAGGAAAATCTCTTACACCTGTGCAATCTTACAACACAGATATCACATTCTGAAAACTGGGCAAAAAAAGTAAAAAAAAAAAAAAAAGAAATATTGCAGTAAATAGATAAGATGCATAAATATCAGTTTTAGGCAGAGTGAAAATTCATTTTTATAGTCTATGGAAGTGAATTATCGTATACAATACATAGATGAGAAAAAGATGGCATAAAGATGTAAAATCATTTCAATAGGGAGGAGATTGTCTGAATCATATAACATATTTTCTGTAGCAGGGTACAGAAAGCAAAGATTTTTCTGGCACCTGGCATTTTCACTTTGTGAATCTCCCAGAGATTACACAGAATTTTATATATTTTATTCAGTTACCATATATTTTCTTGTAATTTCAGCATTAAAGATAATAAAATATTATTATTTATAACAATTTGTTTCTTTATATACATGCATGTTATTTTAAAAGTAATCACAATATAAAGTGAGAAATTTCTCAGGGTCCAAGATTCAGATGATATGAAACAGTAATATTGATCAAAATAAATCTTTTAAACACAAATGATGTTAAATCAATTTTAGTAAAAAGTTTGTAGAATCTGCCAGTTTCCTTAGAGATAATTCAGGGTTTCAATTCATTTTGTTTATCTCATTTGAAAAAAAAATATTATAGGCCTCACTGAGGCACTGCATTTTTTTTTTTAATCATTTTTTTATTCACCATAACACTATTATAAGCAGGTAATCATTATTTTGAGTGATTTAGTGCAAGTGACAGTGGTTTATGTCAGATTCCATTAATCAATGACAAAATGCAAAATTTGCCACTTTCACCGTGATCAAACTACCACGTCTCTCTTTTCTTCAGGACTGATATAAGATTTGACTAACTGATTTTTAGTGACAAAAGCAATTACATTCCTATGACACAATTTTAATTTTACAAATCTTCTTTAACAGAAGTAGTGGATATTAGCATTGCTGTAAGTTGGTAGAAAAAAGGAAAAACTATGTGAGCATGAGAAAGCAAGGAGAATAATATCCTAAAGGTAGAGTTCTTAAATGCCAAGTGCCCTTTCTGAGCCTCAACCATTCATTCTGAAAATGGCCTATCAAAAAGGCTTAGAGGGAGCAGTTTAATTACTGTTCCTTTGACATATGTAATATATTTTCAGAAGCAGGCCCATACATTTATTTAAGGCCAAATGTTGTACAACAAAACTATCCTCAGAGGTATTTCATTCTACCATCCTATTTTTTTCCACCTGGCTTACACTGCTATTTTTTCCAATAACTACGTCATTTCTAGAGACATTTTAAAATGCGTCTTAAATCATGTTCTCCTTTAACAGCACATAAGCTACCTGAGCAGGGTGGGAGAAAGATGAAGAATAGTATAAATAATCACAAAGTTTTTATACATTTTCATAAGAAAATAGTTACAAACAACCCTATCTCTGGGTTGGACATACATCCTGCACTGATCTCAGCAAAATACTCAAAAATCAAACAAAAAACCCTGCAATCTTCTCCTGGATAAATATAAATAATTAATTTATCCCATGAAGTTGGTAACCATCAGTCCTAAATAAATCTGTTGCATTGAAACCAGCTGATGTGCAAATATGCCTATGACCTAGTCCTCAAAGGCAATTCTGCAGAATGATTTTTTCATACTAATAGGTTCTATTTATCTTAACATTCTAGAAACACGTTTGTTTCATCAGTCTCTGTATGAAATTTGTCTCCAAACCTGGAAAATACATCAATTAGTTTCTGAGCACCAGAGTGCTGTCTCAGTATTCTGTGTTAGAAAAAAACTTAAACACATAAGTAGACTGTTTTCACTTTAATTTGTCCCATGTATCCAAAGAGAGTCATGTACCCAGGAATTAGAACTCCATTTAGCAATTCTTGCATCTGAATAAGTTTAACACTGTAATTTTAAAACTTATGGGAAAAAAAAGGTGAAAATCCCAGTATTGCAAATATTTTCTGTATTCAGATTTGCTGAATTTAATTAAACTGGGGTTTTTTGCTAAATTAAATCCAATGTATTTATTTAATATAATTTTAAAATTAAAATGAATCCTTGAAGAGAAGAAAGATATACTTATGTTCTGAATTTAAAAGTGGGTTACGGGACTGTTTTCAAGTAATAAAAAGTAAAGCTAGGTGAAAGATGGATTTTCAGTTTGGTGCAAACAAGAGACAGTTAATATCCATTTCATCTTTTCCGTCATCCATAGAGAACATAACATAATTTTCTTTCTCTGCAGACTGTCTAGCCCAAGAAGAAAAAACTATTTCTTGTCGTGCTTCTCCTTTCCGGATGCATATGATGATTAATCACTGTATGTGTCTAGACCCCCACGGTAATCTCTGTCCCCGTTTCTGTCTCTACATTCATCTTTGGCATCATGTGTTTAGTTTTAATACAGTCTGATTGATTTGTTTGCAGCTAGAACACTCTTTTCATTCTTTTCCCCTCTGAAACATCTTTATAGCACAAATACAAACTTGCCCATATTCTCAAGCTGTGTAAAACTGATTTGCGAGAACAGATTGCAAAACTTAAGTGTATGGTAATACACAGCCCAGATCTGTGATACCTGCATTAAAGGATGGTACAGCGGGGTTACGAAGGCAGTGATTTTTTAGGATTTTTCAAAACTTTCCATCACCTTTACTCATTTTCATCCCAACCGTCAAGAAAGAAATGAGAACCAAAATACTCTTGTACTGTGTAAATATAAGCATTTGAAGTCCCAGGTTCTTGTCATCTCTCCACCTCTCTCTTCTCTTCTTTTCTCCCTCTCCTTTTCCTTCTGTCATCTCTACTCTCTATCTCTACTCGCTATTGTCTCTGTCTCTACCACCTCTCTTCCAGTGAGGAAGATTAGACCATATAACCAGGGTACGCTGAGAAAAACAATTTATATGTGAGGTCAAAAATAATCACACAAAAGCTCCAGATTTTTTCATTTTAAAATATTGAGTGAGCTTTGATTTTTTTGCTTTTGATGTATCTGAAAAGCAGAGAAAATTGTAACTTCCAATCTAAATTTTCTTCTATTTTTTATTGATTTTTATTGATCATGATCACAACAACTTATTGTTAGATTTGGTGCTTTATCAGTTTAAAAACTGGAAGATACCTATGCCTGATCACATTTAGTGACAAAAGGTCTTACAGCAGCAACCATCTTAATGAGACAACTAGCCTTACAGAAAAATAATCTTATAAAAATCAGACAATCATTACACCGTTTCATTCTCATATTTGATAAGTCCAAAGAATTCCACAAAAATTTGACCATTTTCTTCTGGTATGCCTCAAGAATAATATGTGAAGGCAAATGGTTGAATTCACAGGCAAATCTCAGACTAAAATTTGCCTTATATCTAAACTCTTACTGATAAAGAGGAACTTGAAAGGCTGTTTCTAAGAATCCTGCATTGCAGGGGTCCAGCTTCTCTCCCCACCCTCTTCTAGCAATATCCAGACTTAAACACCTTTCTTTATAAGAAGTTGTATTTGCCTTAGTGTCTTTATCACTCAGGGCTTCAATACTGTCTCCTTTTGAAGTCAGCAGGAGTTTTACCATGGCCTTCAGTGGAGCCTGGATTTTCTCAGTAGGTGAGCAAAAACAACAAAATGAAGCATAAGATCAAGCCTGTGGATAATTCTGGGACTGGGAGATGGAACCCCTTTCTTATGTAAGCTTCTACATATTTGAATGTAACAAATACCATTGTTTTTATTTAAAGTAATTTGGCTATAATATGTTCAGCATCTACTCTGTTTTCAATAATCATTATCTTGTTTTCTAATTTATTTTTTTTTTTCCTGCTAGTAGTAACCTTACTGGAATTTAGAAATGTTGTACAATGCAAATTATATGACTGTCCCATACAATATTATAGAAAGTTATTATAGGTACTATTTTGCATAAATTGAATCTACATGATCAACAATATTAGAAACATTCCACATAATTGTTTTTTGGAAATGATGACAAGAATGGTCCCACTTATGTATGTAGAAGGTGTTGAATAATAAATGCTATGGATGTAAAATCGGGAAGCAGAACTGAATTTCTAGGCAACAGACCTAGAACAATCACAATAAACTGAATTTTTCTAAGCTTGATTGACAGTACTAGTAACAGTCACTAGTTTGTGTTGGAAATTAATTTTAATGTAGTACTTCTTTAAAAGCATAGATAATGTTATTTATAATTTTCTTAACAGCTTATCTAAAAATAAAAGAATAACAAAAAAGAAGAAGTCTATCAAGAGATAAAAGTAAAATCTTTTTCCTTTTCATCCAATTACTTGACTAGTAAGTGGGTTTTTGTTTGATTAAAAGATAAAAGTAAAGGCTTGAGTTCGACAGAACAAAAATAAAGAAATGTATGATCTTTTGGACAGTACTATAGAAGGAAAAATATTTTCTGCTTACATCGTGATGAAAATTTTAAAATTTTTTGTTATTTCTAGGCTACTTGTACATGTAGAAGATCAAGTTCTGACAGTATATTGTGGAAAAGCACAGTAAGTCAAAAATACAGTTTGAACAGAGGCTTGGCGGCTATGCAGACCACATCTGAAACAAACACCTGACTGCTGAGTCTCACACTTATTCCACTATAAATAACTAATGCAAATATTACTTTCCTGCTTAGAAATACTAAGAATAGTGTTCTGCAAACACTGTAAGCCAAAGTAGATTTTCTTGAAAAACAACAACAACAACATAGAGAGAGCTAATTGAACTACTGGATGCAGTGGTAGTCATAAGTAGGTTGATCCGAAAGTAATGCTTCCTATTTATTTCTGTGGAAACTACAACAAAGAGCACAATAATACTATTTGATAGAGCAAATTCTCAGCTAGAAAACACTTTTCAACATAGTCACCACCATTAGTTAAGCATTTTCTCCAGAGATGAACAAAAGCCTGCACGTTGCATTCGTAAAAATCTGCAGCAGCAGAGGTGACCCACTGTTTCACAACTGCTGTGACGGTGTCATTACTAGGAAAATGTTGCCCATGCAGTCCATTTTTCATTGGCCTGAACAGAGAGAAGTCAGAAGGCACCAAATCCAGACAATACAGTGGGTGTGTTAGGACAGTCCAGCCAAGATTGGCAATGTGCTCTACAGTCTTCAAACTGGTATGGGGTCTGGTATTATCATGTTGCAAGGCTTTCTTCTCTTATTAAAGAAACACATAGACTGAATTTTTCTGTACTTGAAATTGTCTGTTTTTTATCTTTTATTAAAAAAGTCATGTTTCATTTTCTCTCCCTACAGATTATTGTCATCATTATGAACAAGATTAATTACATAGGTCCTACAGCAGAGAGATTACAGGGCAACCTGTTTGACCACAAGTTATAAAGATTTGTTCTTTGTGACATCTATAAACAGGAAAAAGAAAGTATAAGAATTGCCTATGGGGAAAGTATGAGACCATCGAAGTATCTATTTAACAACCAAAAATAATACAGCAAAAATATTCCAGAATCTCTCACATTTACCTCGTGTTCTTACAGATATCAAGGAGATTTATAACTTACTTGTATCCTACCTGTCCTGCCCTGTCTTATCTTGTCTTTGCAGTTGTCATTTTCTTCTGATGTATGGCAAAATTTGCTTTGAATGCTTTCTTCTGTGAATTCAGTGTATGCATACTAAGCACTATGAATTCTTTGCAGGATGGCAAATTATTTTAACCTAATTCTTATCAAAGCTTGGAAGTCATAAAAAATGAGAATTTGATGCAACTTAGGAGAACAAACGGTACTCAATTGAAGTTAGCTTGCAATTTATTGCGTTAGCTTCCCATGTGATTTCCCTGGGTGTTGAACATTCAGAGCTCTTTATATGTCACAGCAACCATGAAATCACAATTAATAATCACTGTTAGGTCAGTGGGCATGAAGTCAAACATTGTACTTATCTCAGAATGCATGGAAGATTATGATATTTCCTATCCAATCTATAGGAATTAGTTATTATAAAATTAGATATGAAAATGCTGAAAAAAAGGAATTATGCCTACATCAAAAAAGCTAAACCATTCAATGTTATATAGGAAACTGCATTTCTTTCCAATATTGGTATTTGTCAAATGATATTATTCTAATTCCTACAATTAAAATCAACATTTTTTCTCACTATCACTCTTTCCACTAAAACTTTATGATTTTCATAAAATTAACTGGAAATTAAGGCTAGTGGAGCATACAAACAGACTTCAGTTTTTACATCATTTTAACTAAAGGCATTCAAAACAAAGGAACCTTTGACATCATATTCAGGATTGGAACCAGCATTTGAAATAAACAAAGTAGATATGTGAAAATGTACCCACTTGTAATTCCTGAAATATTTTCCTTTTTTATGAGGTTTTCTAAATGTTCATTGTGTCGGGTGATATTTTTATGTATATCATATAAAAATGTTCAATTGTGGAGAATTCATTTATTTATGTGTAAAAAACACAAAAGTTGTCTCTTTTTTTTGCAAAAGATTATGTAAAACAATACACATGAAGGAAATAAAAAGTTAGTCATGGGACATTAAGGCAAAAGAAAATGACATCTAAATGGTATCTCAATAAAGAAAATTCCATTTTTTTCTTTTGCCTCCCTCAAATGTGTTTGGTATTGCTTGAAACATTTCAGTTTTGATACTTAAGTGCTTTTTGCATATTCTCCTAAATGAAAAGGTGGGGTTTAAATATTGGATTATTTTTTAAAAGATAAATAAGGATAAATATCAGAATAAAGATTTTTTGTTGTTTGGGATGTCATGAAACAACTGGAATTGTTTTTAAAAATAGTTCTATTGGAATTTTTTTTTTACTGAGAACGCTTTAGCAAAGCATTTTCACTTTAAGTGCTCTTCATACTTTAGCAACATGTCACATTGAAATGCCTTTAACCTTGCTCCCAATATATATTTCTGATGATAGCAGCTGGAGAAAATGGATTACTCCACAAAGACTTTGGAATCACTCAGTACAGAGAGATCTGTATTTTTGCCCATTTCCCTCCACTGAGCTTCACTGAACTGTTTGAATACAAGCCATGAAGATATGAGTACAGTGAATATAGTACATTTCTTTGTGCTCTAAAAATATTCAGTTCCACTTTACACTAGCTTTCTTTGTGTGGGCTAGTGACCAGTAGGATCACCAGCAATGTCTTTCTTGAGAAGAAAAAGGAAAAAAAAAAAGAAATATTCTTTGCATATTTGCTTTTTCGCAATACTCCTGAGAAGCAATACAAAAGTGATAATCAATTATCTAATTTTGAGTGCAACAGAATAAAGCTAACTATTGAACAATTCTACTTATCTTATACAAAGCTTTCAAAACTTTCTTTTGTTAATTGTTTATTTCTGTCACAGATACATAACATAGGAACAATTGAAAAGTTATCAGAAAATTTGATACAAAGCCCTATTGACTTCCAAACCTTTTTTTTTTTTTTTTTTGAAAATGACATTGTTGGGTCACCANTTGAATAAGGAAGCTGAAGTATAAATTGAAAACTAGTAATATCAATATCTTAGGCTTACGCTCCTAGTAACATATTTTTGTGACAGTGGTATTTTTTTGTGACACTGGCTTTCCATCAGTCAATTCTTCTGTGAAAGATTATCACAGTCAAATTATGAGTGATCACAGTGCTGAGATACAGCAATTTTTTCTTATCATATTCCAGTAAGAAACTCTTCTTTGCACCTCTGTAATATAAAATATTGATAACAACACTTTCTCTTCACTGAAGAGCGTTGAATTAAAATGCTATCATACTGAACTGACCAATCAATGCTTAGCTCATGATAACTTAAATACTTAAATATTAATTTTATACTTAGAAGGAATTACTATCTGTAAACAACAGATTGGTGAAAGCAGAATGATCCTTTTCTGTAAAGCTGTTAATTCTTTTTCAAGAGTTCAACATGAGTGCAAAGTCTATGCTAGTTTAATTTTGCAGACCTCCTTTGTAGTTCTCTAAATGACTTTGATTTGAAGAGATGAGAATTTACTAATGATCTATAGATTATAGCAATAAGCAAATAGTTATGGGAAGATTTCTAAGTAAACCATGAAAGTGTCAGTTTGAAGACAATATCCTCTGAAAATAATGCTGTCAAAACTTTTCCATTCATTCAGAAAAAGCTAGAATCAAACTAGTAGCACAAACTACAAAATTGCAGTCCCGAACAAACTACTGTAACTTCCAGAGTTAACTTCAAAAGATGATAATGTCTCAGAAAGATAACACATAAAATAATTTTTTAATGACTTTCTGAATTTCATAGTAATAAATTTCAATCTTTTATATCAAAGGACAAAGAGGTGATGTTTTCCAAGGTTCCAGTGACTTTGTGTGTTTACAGAATATTTCAAGGAGAAATTTATATATTAGCCAGTTAAGATTTTGCTAGACAGTTCATTTCCAGCCTTTCTATCTAGTATGGAAACCAAAAATTTGGACACAGAGAGAGAGTTAATCTATTTAGTCTACCATGAGAGAATTGTAGCACATTATTGCACCAAAAATAATAATAAAATAATAATAATAATAATTAACAAAAAAAGCCACAACTATGAGATAATTTTGAATTCTCATGCCAGGCCTGATTAGGTGTCAAGATGAAGGCCAACACAAAACTCTATTACAGTATACATTATTAAACATAGAGATGTCTGAAGAAACTCTTATTACAAGCGTTATCAGCATCTAATTTTTTCCATAGATTTTGTTTATAGTGGTGGTGATATATCTATTTATAACTCTCTATTAAAAAAAAAGTTGTGGTTCATGTGCTATTGTTCTTGTTAGAGTGTGAAGATCCATGGAAATACCACATCATTTAATATTTTTGCTCTTTTGCTTCTTCCTTCAGGCTACACTTTGCATTATCATACAGATGATTGTTTGGAAAGTTGTAATATGGATTTCATCTCAGTCTGATTGACTAAACCTCAGCTCATATGGCACTATTTCCTTGAGCCAGGATTTAATCAGAGTTACTTGATAAATCTCTACCTCAGAGTTTTTTCCCATGAAAATATTTTTCACTGATAACAAGACTGTTTCAAATGTATTTGCACAACCAAACAAAATGCATTGATTAGTAACACTTAACATCTAATCAAACAAGCATTTTAGTGAATGGTTCAATTTTTTAATTTTGTTTATATTTGAATACTAGACAGGCTTATTGATAATGCATATTACTTTTGGCCACAGCTTAGAATGTCAAACTACTCAAAGAGGTGCTACCTCTTGGGATTGAGATTGGTATCACCAGTTTTCTATTAAATATTCAAACATGGAGACGTAGCATTTTCTCAGACCTGCAGGGTCCCTGTTGTACTAAATGTTTCATATAAATATAACTGGATGCACTGAAAATTTGTCATGCTGAATATTATCAAGGAATTCAATTAACATATAAAGCATAACTTTTTTGCTGGTCTATTCTAGCTACTTTGGTTCATATAGTACATCAATTAACAAATACAATATTCAACTATGTCAGTATCAGTAATTTCAGCACAAAATGCAGATGCAAATATAGTTAAATATGGCACTTTGCCTCTAAAACCAGGACTTCATCATCTCTGTCCAGTTAAATAGTGACTACAAAAGTGAGCCATGAATAGACACCTTTCATCCAAAACTACTGTAAGTCAAAATAACACTCAATGGGACTGGTGTGAAACTAAGGTCATTTTAGACAATTAATAATGGCAGAAAATGAAACAAATCACTAGAATTATAAAACTTCAAAAATACGTGTTCTCCCACTAAATTGTCAATATTTTTTTAAAAAAATCATAAACTTAGGAAAACTTCTAAATGCTCCTATTTGTCTCATCTCAAAATAGCTATGAAACTATAGTTTTGTGTTTTGGGATACTCTCATTGTCTCATTTAAAGCAATTCTATTTTTCTCAGTTATCCTTTTCTACATTCTAATGCTTACACAGGCACTAGAATATGTATTTTCTACAAAGTAAGAATCCTAAGTCAGAGGATACAGTGTCATTCTGCTGCTTTTCCTTTGTTTCAGATTATGTTAGTGCTCCTAACAAAGCAGAAAAGGGTTGAACATGGTAGGATGAGAGGGCTTTTTACCTGAGTACTCAGGAGTGATTGTAAGAGACATGAGGAGATTTACTGAACCACTTGTAGTGTAATGGAAAATGGTATTTTACTGAATCCCAAATGTTGTCAACAATGTTGTACTAAAGCTGATTTTGCAGTAATGTCCGACTAGACCAGCAGCAGAGCAGATGTCTTGTTCAGTGGTGGTAGTCATGGTAACACAGAGCTGACTTGCAGGAAGGACTAAGTAGAGCAGTAGTGAAAAATCTCGTGCCACAGATCTTGACCACTGCCTGGCAACTTCTAAGTTAGAGTGGTGCAGGTTATAAAAGTAATGTACTGCTTGCTACTGCTGTACAATTGGATCTGTGACTTGGGATCTTTCCAAAACAGGGGCGATAATGGGCATGATCATCACTGGTTATATGTGCACATTCCAAAAAACTCCAAATAACTCTGTGTGTGTAAGGCAGCTGAGCAGTAGAACGAATTTCTGCTCTCTGAAAAAGTCTCTTCTGCAGAGAGGAATATGTGCCATTGTTTCTTTCTGTTCTGTTGAAAGGTAGGCTTTTTGTAAAATATTATTTAGAAAGAAAATATATCAATATAATACTTTTGTCTTTTTGTTAGTCACAAAATTAAATTCTGCAAACATATGAAAGCTTGTTAGAAAAGTGTAGACGTACAAGTTAATTACATTGTTGATCACGTTCAATCATTCTCTGTAAAAACTGTGTCATAATTTCAGTAGTGAGTTAACTTTCCTGTATATACCGTGACTACATTGCTGTGATATTACCTCCATCCTTGTGAATAGAACTGAAGATTGAGCTATAAGTGTCTGTGATTTTTATGCCAGTAGAGAGAATAAAGGTGAAAGTGCACACTGATCAGACAGGCAGATAAAATCAGTACTTTTAGAGTGCATCTGATGGGTAGTGGCTAGAAAAGAACGAAGACATCTGTATGTGTCTTTAATCCTTTCTTTCACATAGTTTACTGAAGGCTCTATGGAAGCAGCAGCAGCATCAACCATTGAACAAAAGCCTCCCATAAAATTAGGCATCTTTGTCTTTGCTTTCAAAAACCAAGCATAGCTTATTCTCTTTAAAAATATAGCAGGTCATGGTGGCATCTTGTTACATGGTAATTATACCACTTAAGAAGAAGGAAACTCTAGTTGCCCACCTGAACATACAGGACACAAACCTCAAATCTTCATCTCCTGGGAGACTACATTACAGAAGTCATTACAGGCTTTCTACATGCAAAAATACATAGGTTGCTCTGAAATTAATGCCTCCTATTTATTTCCATGGAAACAGATACAGAGAGCACAATAACACTGTTTAATAGAGCAAATTCTCAAATTCTCTGCTATAAAGTACTATTTTTCAATGTAGTCACCGTTACTAGCTATGCATTTTGCCAGCCATGAACACGAGCCTATATGCTGTGCTTATAAAAATCTGCAGCAGCAGAGGTGACCCATTGCTGCTGTCACCACTGCTGAAACACATCCACCATTTGGTCTCCATAAATGTTCAGCAAGTGTTGATGAATGTCAATGGGTGCAGTTTTTTCTTCATGGAAGAATTCAATGTCACACCTTTGCTTCATCCACACTTCCATGTCAGACACCATTTTGTCAGACTGCCCCTCTGCTGCCATCTGTCATCCAGTGACAAAATGTAATGAGATATTGTCAGTAAGGTTCAGCCTCTACTGGTATACTGCCAACATCTGCCTCTGACATCCTGGGCGAGCATAGCAAAATAGAAGGCATTATTTTCGGGGCTGCCCTCTTATAAAATATTCACAAGGTCTGTTGCTGAAATTTTACTACCATGCAGCAAAGTAAAGAACTCGGTATGCTCACTGGAGATAATCATGAAGAAGCAGAAAGAGGGAATGAGTAAAGCTACCAGGAAGCAGTACCATGTAATGGTTGGGGTCCTTGGACAGCAGAGAAAAATTAGCTTCTAGAATTATTTTTCTATTTTATTTGAAACCTCCACTGCATATGGCACTTACTGGCACTTACTTTTTCAAGGATTAAGTACCCTTTTTTAGTCTTAGAATAGGAAGACCCAAAATCATGCTATCATTATCTTGCAGGTTTTTCAGTCAAAGTAACTATAACGTGTGGCATCTAGTCTAAAATAGCTGGTTCTGCCACAGAAACGTCACATTTCTATCCCATGCTCTACTGAGGAATTTGTCCAGTAAATTCAAAGTTCTAAAAAACAGCCAGGAACAGAAAAGCAACTGGTTCCTGCCTCAGAAATTGCTGATTTCTTCACAATCACACATCCCATAAAGCCCCTTCCTTTTTATTGCATAAAGTTTTGAGCGGATTAGTATCTGTGGCTTGGCAATAGATTTTGTTGCATAAGTCAAGTGATTTTGTTGCCACTTTTGGAACTCATTAGCATTTGGGTAATCTTTACCATTTCTAGCTTGTTTCCATTTCTTCCACCTTAATAAATTATTAACAATCCCCTCTGTGTCTTCATTAAATGTGTTCTGTTCAAATTGGCCTCTATAGGTTAATGAGGGCTCTAAATATGCTTCAAATGGACCTAGAGTTCATAGGTTGTTGATTTATTATTTTCCTGTGACAGAATATCGCACTAAAAGCTATTTCCTTTCATTTACCTGAGGTACTATGTTCACAGTCATTATGCAAAATACAGCAAGACATACCCTCTGAAATTAGAGATATTTCTTCATTTCCAACTATGCGTGAACATGTACATGTATTAAGAACACTATGGGATTCGTTATGAAGATACTTGAATCATGATGTATAGTGATGAAAGAGGTTGCAATCCCAAGCTATTATTTTCATTGGAGATAATGGCTCATGGCCATGAAAACTCTTGGGACAGAACTAAATATGGGAGTGTAATTTAAATTGTGTCACTATGGCATATGTTGCGCCTGGAAGTCTGCACATCTTCAATTCTGCAGGAAAACATACAAACAAACAAACAAGATGATAAAGTGATTAAACAGTGAATGAAGTCGAAGCCTGCCAAAGCTTATTTCTGCATTCATTGCTTATGACAGAATCAATCAAGAACATATTCTCACTTTTTAATATTTATAGGGGACTTTTTCTGAAAATAAAGTGTGCAAACCATTTTCCCTCAAAAGTGTGACACATTTAAGGAGTTGAGATTGAAATAAAAGTCTTCTGAAATCTTAGATAATTTAATTACACTATGCCATGATTTACATAGAATTTTATACATTTAACAAAATACTTTTTTTTTTTTTTTTTTAGATTTCAGGCTATTTTTCATCTATTTTAACCTATATTATTTGGATTTCCAATTAATATTCCTCCTTATTTTGACTAATACAAATATGAAATGAGGTTATACAAGTATAGGTTCTGGAGCCACCCATATCCATCCATTTCTAACATTCCAGAAACTTCACTGTATAAAAATTTAATATTTGCTTGTAGTAGCTTGAAGGCATTATGCAAAGTTCTTCCTAAGAATTTTGTTGTACAATCTGAAATGTATTTTATTTAATGTCTCATATTTAGCTTGATTCTATAGGGTGATTTGTAAGAATAATGGTTTATATCTTTTTATACTCTTTCAGTAACCAAAGGCACTAGTGTTCTGGTAAAGTAAGTCAAGATTAAATCATTGACAGTTGACATAAAATGGACCTATTTTCCTATTTCTACTTTCTGTTATACTTTTTCAGTGTAATCAGTATCTCCTCACCTGTCTAAGTTTATCTGCAAGATTCTGCAAGCACAGCTTTTGACTGAGCTGTTTATGAGGGATTTTTTTGGATTTTTACTTAGTTTCTAGGGTTTTTTAAAGCCCACCGCTGGGCTTTAAGGAAAAAGAAAAGAAGAAAGAGAAATAAAAAAGGAAGAGAAAAAGAAAAAGGAAATGAAAAAGAAAGAGAAAATAAAGAAAAAAAATTAAGATAACACGTACCAAAAATAGGAATTTGATATGTGTACTTCCAGTAATAAACATCAACAGTGCAATGGTGTTAAATAAGCAAACTATACACGAAAAATAAAATTAATAAATGAAAGTTGTTGTTGAAGCTAACTTATGAGGTAATGCATTAAATTATTGTCATGTCTTACACCATTCCTTACCTTAGCTTTCCAAAAGATGGGACTCAAATGCCACAAATTGTCTGATTTCTTTCTCAGTTATATACTGTAAAGATCTTTTCAAATGGGGAAAAAAAAAAAAGCCCACAAAACCAAAAAAACCCTGATTAAAAAAAAAAAACCTTTAAAACAACATATAGCAACAATACTTCACCTGAACAATACTTTGTAAGAATTTAAAAACAGTTTCACATTCAATGCTGGATTTGTTTTAATCAGGCACAGAAAAAGATTTGCATATTCTCAATTACATTCAGATGGTCTGCAGAGAGAGATGTTGTTGTTTATTTTCCACTGGTATTAACTTGAAGTTTCTTGACAAATAAATTGCAGGTGAAATGTATCAATCTTCTTAATCTTGGTCTCATTAGCAGATAAAAATTTCAAACAGTTATTCTTTGTGTTTGTAGCACTCCTGCATGGCAAACCTCCATGGTGAGAAATCATCAAATGTTTGAAGTAACCCTTTAAAACTAACTAATCTCTTCTCATCAAATAGCACTGTCACTTTGTGCTAGTGAAAACACTGATCAGCTAAAATATACATTAAAACAAACAAACAAACAAACATTGGAATAGATAAATAATATTAGCTTTTCCAAAAGAACATAACAAAACAAAACATTAATAAGGTTCCTGAGCATTGAAATGGAAATGGTGAAGTTATAACAGAGGAATAATAGAAAAATAGTTAAATCATGCATTGTTTTTTTGATCTGTGATTTCGTTATTGTTCCAAGGTCAAGGCCAATGAAAGTATACTTGGACTAGTAAAACCATTAATTTGAAAACTGTTACAATTTGACTATCATTTTTCCTGTTATTTTTTTTTACTAACTTATACTTTTTGTATTCAGTATTTTCCTCATCATTAAAGAAGAGATGGACCAGTAGTTTAGCAGTGTCTTTCAAGTCAATCGTTGAATGATTCCTGTGAATTTCAGGTCCAAAGTTGTGCCTATTCATTAAGAGGCATTAAGTTGTACCTATTCATCTTGCTGGCAAGCAAGATGCTTAAAGAATGATCTTTAGAGAAGAAGGCTCTTTAGAGAACAAGGCTGTTTTGCTGGCATGATTTGAGATCATGCTTTCAGACTGCAGCTAGCCTAGAATTTGTCCAAGTGTATCTTCTATTCTTTGTTTATGATAGACTAGTAGAAAGATGGTAGGAAACCATGCAGTATTTCTTTTTCATATACGTTACTCCAAGCAGATATCTTTTCCCTTTGCTGCCAGTTACCTCTCTCTGATCAAGATGGAGCATCATAACACTGATATTCACTGCATGGGACATTTACAGCACCACTAGGTGCTTTAGATCACACGAAAATCACAAAAAAGAAACCTGAATGGTGAATAATGAGCTTGGAAAACAATTTGCAGTGATTAAATCTTGCCCCAAATCAGAGTTGCAGATAGACATCTCTACTCATTCATCATTCAGTCACTGTGTTTAATAGTACCACTTTGGACCTGTGGTCTTGTCTGCCTTAAATGTCTAACAGCCATTTACAGTCCAAATTATTGTTCAAGGTTCATTTTCACTGTCTCTTTCCTGCCAGGCATCTCAGTAGAACCTCCTGGCAGGACTTGTGTGAGTCTTCCTTCTTTCGTATATATGAGCATCTTAGTATTTTAGCCTGCTGCACCAATTTTTCAGTAGTCTTTTACCAAAATTGTCCAAGCTGCAAGTGTTTCTGTTAGGCTAGCTGTATTTTGCTTTCACATATTCAGATTCTTCTACTATGGCTGGAGACCACTGAAAGTGAAGAACACCCACAGGACATGCTCATTGAGCATGAGCTGCAGTCTTTAGGAATAGAAAACGAGATGTGGTTTGGACTTTCACTGAGAGCAGAGAGAACAAATATGTATTACACAGAGAGGCTAATAAGAGCAAAAATCTGCCTTAAAGATATCTATTTTACAGATCTCTTAGCTGAGCTTACTTTGGAGAGACATAATTGGGAATTTTTTTTACAGCAGAAAGCCTGGATAACTTGAGTAATGGCTTTCTGACCGTCTACATCTTCTGTCTGTCAAATATATCTTCTCCAAATTGTTTTGATCACCTTCCAAATTTGTATTTCTCATCTGAGTAAGTTTATAGAAAGAATTCTAAAATGCACATATTAGCTCATTAACTCATTACACTGATTTTTATCCTGGGTAGAAAAAAGAGATATTAATCATGTAGTAAAGGACCCTAGGAAGCGCTCTTAGAATAGAAAAGAAATTCACACTGAAATGGCCCACAGCCAAAGGTATACCAATCAGGAATTGATTGGAACAATTCTCTTTGAACAGATTAAAACCTTCTTGGGTTGGTATAAATTCTTTAGCCAGCACTCCTCGTATCATATAATATGAGAAATTGTTTAGATTCTAGTAACCTAATTGGTCAGCATGTCCTTCACTGGGGCAGATTTTTTTAAGTTGCATAAATATAGACATAATCTCAGATTTCTCTTACGATGGCTCAGAAATTTAGCCACCCTTGTGCATTTGAGTCCATTTGCTCTTCTGTAATAACTTTTAGTTTCCTTCAACGTTCTTTAGTAAAAAAGAGATTTACAAGCATGCTTTGTGAAACTGTCAGAGCAAAGGAACTTGTTTTCTTACAGCACTGATGTTACCCATAACTTTTCTAACTATGACAATATCTAAACATGTTTCTTTTACAGTTTGCTTTTGCCATCATTTCAGTTCTAATTTCTTTCCTTGTTTTAGCCAATGTTGTTTGGAAAACCCTAAGAGGACACATTAGTCCCTGCATTACATGCATAATTTGTTGACACTTCCTTCAGTGTCACAAGGACCTATCTGCAAACAGCCAATGCAGTGTTACTAGCCTCAAACAGAATCTTACCTAATTGCTCCTAATCTCCTAATTTGTGTTTTACTGAGAAGGAGATGCTAAAGATTTTGATTAGTTGTATTCATGCTTAAATTGTCACACTGTTGTCTGTCTGCTCTTAGCTGTTTACAGCTGATGATGCAGCTCCTGGCACTACAGATTCACTGAAATTCATTGACAAAATTCCCTCTTCCCTCCACAGTTCAACTACCTGTGTACTTGTACTACAGCACGCTTTGGGTAATATCCCCTCTTTTTGGCTTTTCAGAGAAATATTTGTGTCACTCGAAGAGCTGTTTTATCACATTTCCAAGCTTGTCTATTCTTCCCTTCTGTTAGAGTTTTTGGATCTTTTCTTAAATTCAGGATTATGTTTATGGGTGAGGGAAGCACATGATATATATAAATGAAGCCAAACATTTATTCAAGAATCGTCACTAGTCTAGATCCAGTTATTAGAGAAAAAAAGAATAACAACACAGTTAGGGTACTTAGATGCAGAAAAGGATGCAGAAATAATAATGTTACAATTAAACTAATGACACATAATTGCTAACCTTTTTCCCAGTATTATGCTCACCCTTCCATTACTCTTCAGGGTCCTGAAGTCAGTGATTTCATCCTAGTGATGCTAGTGAGGTGGTGTCGTGAGTTGTCAGCATGTGGGGGCCCTTGGCCAGGAGGAAAAAAAAGTCAATGATTTATTTTTCTCTTTTTGCTTTACCCTTCCATTTGGGTTCATTTACTTATGTTCTTTAGGGTGCAAATACAGATTTCTCTTACTATTAAGGTCCACAGCTCCAGTTTAACATCTGAAACTATCGCTTCTGCTGCCCTTTACGTATGCTATATAGTTTTCTAGCAAAAAGAGATTTGCTACCCACAAAACCAGTTATGTCCAGCTTCATCTGTATATAATGAACTGTATATACTACTATTTGTATAAAATTATGGCTATTATTGTGGTTGGCAACACATCAGCACACGTGAAATCTTATGACGAGACAGTGACCACACTGAGACAATAGAAGGCAACAGGGAAACTCAAGAGAAATACTTAGTAGGAATTAAGGAGATATCCTCCAAGAAGGCAACAAGGCCGGCTGTCCAGCTGAAGTGCCTCTGCATCAATACACCCAGCTTGAGAAACAAACAGGAGGAACTGGAAGCCACGGTGCTACTAGAAAACCATGATGTAGTTACCATCAATGAAACCCAAGGGATGATTCCTGCAACTGGAGTGTGGCTATTGATTGCTACAAGCTGTTCAGAAGGGACAGGTGAAGAAGGAGGGAAGGATGTGTTGTCCTCTACATAAAGAAAGGAATAGAGTGTGAAGATCTGTCCCTGAAGAATGATCACACACAAGCTGAAAGCCTATGAGTGAGAGTTAGAGTCCAAGGCAACAAAGGGAGTCTTGTGGCTGGTGTCTACTACAGGCTGCCTGATCAAACAGAGCCTGTTAATGAAGCCCTCTTCCTCCAGCTAAAGAAGACATTGCAATTGCAGATTCTCATCCTACTGAGGGACTTCAACAATCCTGACATCTGCTGGAAAAGTAGCATTGCAACTAATATGCAATCCAGGAGGATTGCCTGGAATTCCTCAAGGATAACTTCTTGAGCCAAGTAATAGACAGCACCACCAGGAAGGATGCAATAATGAATCTGTCGCTCACCAGTGCAAGTGAACTAACTGGTGATATCAGGATTGGAGGCTGCCTGTGCTGCAGTGATCATGCAGTGATGGAGTTCACACTTCTGAGGGATATGGGACAGACAAAGAGTTAAATTTTAGGAAATGTTAAATTTTAGGATGCTAAATTTTAGGAAAGCCAAATTCCAGCTCTTCAGGGAGTTAGTCAACAACCCCCCTGGGAAACTGCCCACAAGGACAAAGGAATGCAGCAGAACTGGAAGATCTTTAAGGAAGCTTTCATTATTAGTGCACAAGATCTCTTTGTCCCCAGGTGTAGGAAGTCAGGAAAGGAAGACAAGAGACCAGCATGGCTGAATCAGGACCTGCTGGTCAAACTGGAGAGAAAGAAGAAAATGTACAGGCAGTGGAAGAAGGGACAGGTAGTCTGGTAAGAGTATAGGGATGCTGCTAGGCTATGTAGGAATGGGGTCAAAAAGGCCAAGGCCCAACTGGAACTGGGCTTGGCAAGGAGTGCTAAAAATAATAAGAAATACTTCTAGAGGTAACTCAACCAGAAAAGGAAAGTCCAAGAAGGCATACCCACAGGCTGGTAACAATGGACAAAGAAAAGGCTTTTTTTTTACCTCAGTCTTCACAGGGAACTGCTTTTCACACTGACAAGCTTTTCACACAAACCTCAAGCAGATGGTTTGGAAGGTGGGGACTGGGGGAGCCATGTTCCTCCCCCTGTAAGCAAAAAGCAGGTTCACAACCACCAGAGACACGTGAACATCCATAAGTCTCTAGGTCCCAATAAGATGCATCCAAAAGTCCTAAGGGAACTGGCTGATGTAGTTTCCAAGCCACTCTTAATGATATTTGAAAAGTCATGGCAGACAAGTGAAGTTCTCTGTGACTGGAAAAAAGGCAACGTTGCACCCATTTTTAAGAAGGGTAGAAAGGATGACCCAGGAAACTACAGACCTGTTAGCCTCACTTCTGTGTCAGGGAAGATCATAGAACAGACCCTCCTGGAAGCTACGCTAAGGCACATGGAAGAGAGGGAAGTACTGAGAGACCATCAGCGTTGCTTCACCAAAAGCAAGTCCTGCCTGACCAACCTAGTGGTCTTCTATGATGGTGTAACTGCATCAATAGACAAGGGAAAAGCCACTGATGTCATCTATCTGGATTTCAGTAAGGTCTTTGACACAGTCAGTCCCCCACAGCATCCTTCTCTCCAAATTGGAGAGAGATGGATTTGATAGGTGGATTGTTCGATTGACGAGGAACTGGTAACAAGATCATACACAGGGAGCAGTGGTAAACGGATTAAAGTCCAGATGGAGATCAGTGACAAGTGGTGTTCCTCAGGGGTCAGTACTGGGACTGATTCTTTTTAATATCTTCATCAATTACATCTATAGTGGGATCAAATGCCAGGAGATCCCGGGAGACATTCAAGATTGGTCTGGACCAGGCTCTGAGTAACCTGATCTAGCTGTAGATGTCCCTGTACTTTTCAGGGGAGTTGGACCAGATGACCTTTAAAAGTCCCTTCTCACTCTAATGATTCTATGATTCTACAATAAACAAAGGTAAAAGACACAGCCCTAGACACCTGGACAATTGGAGATTGCCGTTACAGCTGAACCGGGTAAAACAAAACTGCAGGAAGGTCAAGATGAGTTCAAATGTTCAAATGGAGCAAGACTGACAAGATTTGTGTAAAATTGAAGCCGCACTGATAGATGTTTCTTATGCCAACCATATACTGCCTCTTACTACTCTTTCTTTTAACATTTAGCTATTGCAAAGATTAGCAAGACTGTAGACTCTGGTGGTAAGAAGTTAATCTCTGCACAATTTTCTGGCACTTCTTAGTATATTTGGCCCTTTTTATGTAATAATCTGCCTACATGTGGAATAGGTGCCCCTAGATAGTTTCACTTCATGGCCTTCTTTCTTTGAGTAATGTAAGGCTGTATGATTATCAGCAGCAGAAGAATGGAAAGTATTAAAGTATTTATTTCATATTCTGATTTCTTCTTCTATTAATGCTGAAGTCCTTCAGCATTGCTCAGATGTTAAGTCCAGGTAAGGCTAGTGCAAAAATTGCCACAATCAAACTGTCTCCTGGCAGCATCTGTGGCATGGACTCCATTAATGCACTGTGCTAAGACTGCCTCTTTTCTGCTCTAATTATCACAGAAATCTTTATCTTTCCTTTTCTGGGCAAGCTAATTCTTCCTTTTGAACTAAGGATCCAGTTGTTTCAACCATCACATAAAAACGTAAAATCTTTCCTTTCTTATTTACTGTCCTCCACCCTGATCTTCTCCTGTAAAGATGGATGAACAGTCTGTAACCTCTGCAAAATACCTCAGCTCTGAATTAAGGAAAATCCTAGAGGATTTTTCTTCTTTACTTTCTCTACTTCTTGGAGGAGAAATAAAGAGAATATCTTCAAAAAAGATCATGGGAGTCAATGCAGCAAAGAAACATCCATGAAAACCCACATTTAAACTTGCAGTAGTATTCAGAATCTTTTCAGACTAGCAATTAACACCATCCAGAAACTCCATCAACTGTCAAACACTCGTGTCTACACTATTTACCAGTTATTGCAATACCTTCCATGTTATTACATACTATATGATCCATACAGATATTGGTTTTGGAAGCAATTCTAGATTTATTGTATCATAACAATACTGTACATTTTTCAATATTCATTATGAAACTTTGTCTACTAAGTTACCTTTGCTCGTTCTACCTTTATTTATCTTTGTAAATACAAATCAGCATCTGAAGATTAAAAAGGTGCTTTCATATTTTAATACTTTTGTTCCCTAACGTAAATCAAGACCAAAAAATGTCTGAATTACAAGTACAACTGTATCAGTCTTTGGAACAATGCCAAACCTTAAAGTTTGAATTTAAATATTAACATTTCTGAAAAACTGGCCACCAAACCTAGCTAATATGATGGTACCTGAAATAAAAATAAATAAATATCATATTTGACAATGAGCAACATACTTGTTTTGTTGAACTTACAGCAATAATCTTAACAATTGTTATATAAACAAAAGTTACATATAAAACGTAATTTCCCTTCACTCTCACAAAGGAATATCCTTTAGAAATAGGGATAACTTACATTTTACTTATTTCAGAATCACATCATTTAAACCTAGTATTACCAGTTTGAAGCCATGTTTTAAAACGTTGCTTTCAAAACCAAAGTTCATGGCAAACTCTAGTCCAGCAAAGGTTTACTAGCGCTCCTAAAGAAAAAAAAGACTGCTTATAGAAAAAAGTGACTAGCTTACAATAAACATCATCTAGATTGCCTAAAAATCTTTTTTCAGTAGAAAAACGGAGATTGTTAACAGAACAGGTACTCACTGTTTGAATGTAAAGAAGTGTAATCCATAAAATTGTCTCCATTTATGTTTGAATTGTAAGTAATAAGTTCTCTTGCTGGTTAAGATATCAGCTATGCCATCCTATACATCCTTACAGCTGTTTCTTTGTCTGTTCAAGCCTTCCTGCTTACATGAGGATCTGACATTTTTTTTCTTTTTCAATACTTCAACAATCAGATCAGTGTCCAAAATAAAGAGAACAATCTGACAACTTTTTTTTCAGACACTGCAAAAAGGAAGTATTGCTGTAAAACCACAATCTTTAAATAAATTTGTAGTCAACTGTTTTGCAATATTTTAGGGAGGCTTGCTTCATTATACTTGGACCACTAAGTGAGAGAGGATATATTGACAGATACCTTACCACCCTATCCTATAGCTGTAAGTTTTGTAATTAAAAATATAATTTTATTTTAAAGATGCACAAAAAAAAGTGAAAGAAAAACAATTTGTTCTCTTTGTGATTCATGACAAAAACATTTGAAATGCTTGTAGTCCTACTTTCCATTTGTCTTAAGGAAACAGGACCACGATATACCTCAGTGATGTACAGTGAGAATGAAATATTAGTAACAGGGAATTGCATATTGCCTTATAAACTTCTCTTGTGGCTGATTAAAGAACTGTGTTGTTTTTCTTTTTTTCCTGAATGATAACAGAGCAATAGAAGATATAAATTGGGTTTAGATGCACAGATTTTCCTTTCTAATTCATGTTCTTTAAATAAATAAGTCTAGTGACAGTGAATGATATAACTGACAGATGTCTTTATACTACAGCGCAGAATATGCTGCGGTACAAACAGTCAAGTAAACTCTCAAATTTTTAGAGACGAGAAGACACTAGTGAACTTCAAAGCTTATTTACTCTTTGGTTTTCAGCCCTGATCTGATCCTTAGTTCATTGAAATTCCCTTAATCTATCTCCATAACATTTAAAACACATTGAACTAGCAGTCTGGTGAGTGATCAACTCATAATGGTATGGGATGGGTGGGATGAGCCTTGAACAAGAGAAAGACTGGAAACTCCTATCTCGCTATCCTGTCCTATCTCTGTAATATAGTACCTGTCCAATCTCCGTAACATAGTATCTCTCCTTTCTCAAGTCTTTAATACACACTGAAGAGCTTTTATCTTGCTGGTGGTCATATTTGGAGCAATTATGACATATAATCAGCCATGATAAAACAAAAATAAGTGAAAATCCTTCACAATCAATCATTTGTAAGATATTGTCAACTTGTAAAGTGTTTAGTCTCTTGTTCAGACCTCTAACCTTTAATAAGGATTTCTTCCCTGAATATTTTTTGTATCATTAATAAATAGATTTTTTTCCTGTACACTTTTTATATTGTTTACATTGCTTTTCACTGCAGTTTAATATTGGAACCATCAAATTTTATAGCCCTATAAAGTTTTAAAGGCTATAGCAATTTCTAACATAATATTTTTTATGGAAATGATGAAGATTTTTCACCAAGTCAGCCTTCCAAAATGCCCATAGTACTGCTCTCCACAGATGGTAATAATAGCAATAATATTTATTTAGTACCTCTCATCCAGGATTGGTAAATATTTTGCATGAAGTTCTAGCTCTGTGTTTGCTTTAGACTATGCTATTGCATTTGTCTCAGCAGGAGTCTGGAGGTGAATGAGAGTATTGCTTTTATAGATGCCATATCTATTATGAGAATGTAAATGATATCCCTTTTGCAGAGATTTGTCCATCAGCAGGCATTTTCCTTCTCTCATTTAAAAAAAAAAAAAAGAAAGAAAGAAAAAAAGGAGGGGAGGGAGTGCTAGGGTGGGGAGGCTTAATACTAGCATACCACTCTTCCTAGTTCTATGGGGAGCCACATAATTTTTCTTTTTCCAGTTATTTAAGTCTCCATTTTGCTGCAAGGTAAATAAATACTTTTTCCACTTCTCTGAAGGGAAAAGTGAATTGCAAGAATTAAGAATCATAGAGGTTGATACCAGCAGTGAGTGAGGGACTGAGGTAGAATATATTGTTCCAAATTAATAATTATTTGTTCTAATGATTTAATCAGGACCTTTAGAGTATGAGTCATTTCACTTTGGCGTGCGTTGAACTGAACAAATTTAACAACATTACACGCAATGTAAATGTTTTCTGCTTACAGAAAAGGAATTAAAACAACATAATTATGACAAAAAGATTGACAAAAAATATTCTGTATCTTCTTACAATGGCTTGGTATTTTCTAAATTAACTCCTCACTGCCAGCTATCTATTAAGAATTTTTTACTGTTCCAATGAAGTGAAAATGATCTACTTTGTCAGGGACAACCCAATATTATCAGTTTCTTTCTGTCATTTTGGAGTGTTTTTGTCAAAAGAAATTATATTTTAGCAACTTTAATTCCTGCACACTTTGATGATGTTTAATTTTTTTAAGATATATAATTGGAAAGCAGTCTTATGCAGTATTTGCAGTTTTACTTCTCCTAGACAAGTTTTTCCTGCAAGCCAAAGGTTTTAGATCCCCCAAAGGCAGTGAGATTGCTGTTCCTAATTTGGTTTTGCAAGAATTGAATCCTTTTATAGTGTGCAAATAGGAATGCAGTGTTGAAATATCCAGAAGAACCACTTTAAGCTATTGTATTAGTAACATTAATTTATTACCATGGAAATGTCAGTCATCTAGGATTTAGCTTTGACGATAGCAAATTATAGTCTGTTCTGTGAAGGAAAGAAGTGCTCTTTAAAGATTATTATTTTATGTACTTAACATAGGTAAATTACAAATAAAACCAAAGACCAGTAAAATGATTGATGCTGTTCCAAGTATATCTCTGATCTTTCTCCCCCCACTTAATGTTTTCTTAAAAAAATCTGCAGAAATTCAGGAAAAAAAACAACATTTTGATTGTAGGGCTACTATGTGAACAATCAGCAAATACTAAGATTATTGCACTTGATGTCAAGACTACATTTTTTTCTGTTACTATGAAAATTAAATAAATTATTTGGACTTATCAGTCCTCCCTTGATAATTGGTACCATACCTTCAGCAGTTCTTCAGCTCTTATCATAGCTGCCAAGATAATTTTCCTCTTTAAATGTCTTTTTATTATCTCATATTTTAATGTCTGTTTACTTGTTTGTCCACTGCAGCAGTATGGTGTTACTATTGTTTGTAACAGGTCACAAGCTTTTTACCAAGTCAGTAGCACATGCTTCAAGCCTATCTGTACCTGCCTACACAACGTTTTATCTTGTAATATGCTACAAGTATGCTAGTGCTTATTTTGGTTTATCTTTTGCTTAGTTTGGTACAATTACGTGATGTAACTTCTATCGTTCTGTAGCTAATACAGAAATAACAAGTCACTAGTTAGAATGATCTATGATCTGGAAATAAAATGCAGTGCAGAGGAATGCATACATGAAATGATAAAATAGGCCTTGAAAGTGCATGTATAGAATGACAGTAGAGGCCTCAGCGCTACGAACTGAGAGGTGATCTGACCAATGTTTATAAATATCTGAAGTGTGGGATGCAAATGGGTGGGGCCAGGCACTTCTCATTGGAGTGCAGTGACAGGACAAGGGACAATGGCCAAAAACTGGAACACAGGAAGCTCCACACAAATATGTGCAAGAATTTTACTGTAAGTGTGATGGAGCACTGGAACAGGTGGCCCAGAGAGGTTGTGGAGTCTCCTTCTCTGGAGATACTCAAGACCCGTCTTGATGCCTGCTTGTGTGACCTACTCCATGGATCCTGCTTTAGCAAGTGGTTTGAACTCGATCTCTTGAGGTCCCTTCCAACCCCTGCAATTCTGTGATTCTGTGATAAACAACTCAGCTGTGGTCAGTTACCAGTCATCAAATGATTACAGCTTTGGGAGCTTGGCAAAATCAGTGTCAGAGGTAACAAAGAGAACCGCATACGACATAGGTAACACAAATATAACTCACATAGTTATACAGCAAATACAGATATATTACAGCTTTGCAGAAAGATGAGGAAAGCATGCTAGGAAATGTACCAAAACCACTCCAAGAGGCTCTTCAAATGAGGAGGACAATTCTGTCAACATTAATATCTTTCTGGCCTCATTGAAGGACTTGGGATGCTGAAGACTTTCTGTAAATCTCCCTCCGCATATTGAAGTTGTTGACTTTAGAGAAACGCGGTGGAAGACAGAACATAAAATCAGAGATAGGGTAGAGTAGGTACTAGAAGTTTGTGTATACATCATTTTAACCATGTGTACCTTGAACCATGCATAACTAGATGAATTTGAAGAATTTGAATAATTCTTCCATTAGACTGGTAATTTTTTATTTATTCTGACAGTAAATTATTGGTTTTGCATATATGGCATGGTCTTCTTTCCTACAATAAGACTCTGATTGCACAAAGTAGATAATTCAAGCAACACAATCTATAACTGATACGCAATGAATTGGTAACACATTCAGTGCAGTTACACCCTTCTTTCAATGCCCCTCATAACTCCATCTCTGCCTACTGTTCTTTTCTGTGCTCTCCATTATTATCTTATGTCTTTGTCATTCTACTGGTTTAACACATTCATCAATTTTTCAGATTTTTGCTTAGGCCACAGAACTCCAAATGCATGCTTCCTCAAGTGTTTATTATCAGTTGATTGGAATCTCTTCCTTAAAATTCTTCCTTATAAGCCACAGAAGATACAGAATAAGAAACGGTGAGCTAGTGAGTAGTGGGACTATCTGATCTGATGTTGTATTTCAGTTGCAATTAAATAGGTAAAAAATATTCTTTGTATATCTTTCTGCCTCCTGGATTGCCTGCCAGTTAGTTGCAAGAAAGGATACTACAGCTGTGAATGGATCTTTGTGTTGTGCATACAGATGCAGAGTTCTCGAGACTCTTTCTGCCTGCAGCTGGTGCTCACCATTATAATGCAAGCTAATACACTTTTTATACATCTATAATTACAGCAGTTTTTTTCAGGAAGAGCATTACAAAGACATATGTAAATAAAGTGGGAAATCAAATTGTGCCTTTGAAATCTACCTATTATAATACAAGCTTTTCAAAAAAGGAGTAAATCTGCATTATTGTACAGAGGCCTAAGGATGTAATCATGATGGAAGTCTCTGTTCTCTGCAATCATAATGATTCAAAGTTAAAAGAACGAAACTGCTTTTTCTCCTTTACACTTTTTTTCCTTTTTCTTTTTTTTCCAACAATATGAAGAATGAAGGAAGAAAGGAAAGAAGGAAGGAAGGAAGAAAGAAAGGAATGGATGGAGGAAAGGAAGGAAGGACTAAAGGGAGGAAGGAAGGGAGGAAGGGAGGATTCCCCTCCCAGATGTTGGGGCAGAAAATAATTAAGAGCAAAGTTTGGTTTATTGTATCCTTATGCACTTCACTTCTGGGGGCTAAATATTGATTGATCAGCTTGTGCATTTTCAATGTCTTTGCTTTGCATTACTCTTATTAGCATTTTTCTTATGAACCATTGCCTATTGCTTGTAAAAACTAAGATGTAATAAAGTTTAACAATCTTAAAGTTTAAACAATCAAGCATTCTATAAGGCTGCAGGCTACTGGCTATACTAGCCTGCAGACTAGCAGACATATTTTTTGTAGAATGCCTACATACTTCATTATGTAGCTATTACCTTTGATTTACGTTTGTTCAGTCCTGAAGTTGTTCCCATTACATTTCCTTATATATCTGCAAGGTATTAGATTTCTGAAAATCCAGCCTCTATGTAGTAGTTTTATTGATTTAAGAAATGGCTTCTGTTAATTCTAACCCAGAGGCTACAATTGGTTGCTGAGTCTTCATAGAGATCTGGTGGAGAGCAATAAGTAGTAAATACTCTGACTAGTGTCCATACGCCATACATTTCTAAGAGAATATTATATATGTCCTTTGGAGAAAAACAGACACAGAAAGAGAGGAGTTTTTTGGCTGAGACACGTTCAGGCAGCAGATATTTTGCATCCCCCATATTGGGGTATCTATGGAGGGAAATAACAGAAAACAGTATTTTCTACCCAAGACATTCACGGACATAACTTTTTTCATGGACCATTGTCGAGATGTTGTGGGCACAGCTGTATTGCAGTGGTCTTGTCACCAATGCAAAGAATTAAATAAAACTTTCGTTTTGAATTGTTATGCTCATCTCAGCAGAGCACCCCCTTCAAACTCTCATTGTTTATGTGCATACAAATACGGGTGTAGATTCTGCAATCTACTTCCAAAAAGCTTTTCTCACAGCATATTTGAGCATTAAACAATCTAAGACATTGTTTACAACATTTAAACAGGCTATGCAGACCTCATAATTAGCCCTGTCTTTTTGAATTGGTGAAAATGTATTTTAACTAACCTGCTTCAGGTGAACATATTAGTCTCATGAGAAATAGAAGAAAGGGAAGATCTGAAAAGTAAATTATGGAAAAATAAATCACATCATGCCATGGTGTCATCATCCTGCTCCTCAACCATTTTTCACTATCTTCTAGTGTCATCATAACCTTCCATACAAGGTCAAATGTCACAGTATAGTTGTATAACAACATTTCTCGTATAAGAAATGTACTATACTGTTGACAGTTTTCCTGAAGAGAGATGTCACAAAGACATGTTAGCACACTAGAAAGAAAAGCTAGACTGAATTCTACATTAGAATCAAGATATGTCAATCATAAGAAATAGCATAAATGTCACTACATACTCAGGCCAGAAATTATTTCCTTCCGTAGCCATATTTTTTCTTTTTGGCTTTTCTGTAC
Organism: Penelope pileata; assembly: GCA_013396635.1. NCBI lineage: Eukaryota > Metazoa > Chordata > Aves > Galliformes > Cracidae > Penelope > Penelope pileata. Next base: position 865,257 of record WBMW01005156.1, on the reverse strand, counting down.
AGATTTGTTTTATTTTAAATGTCACCAAATTTAGTTTAGCAAGGCAAAAATTAGAAATCTGGTGATTTCACCTTGATTGACCCCAAACCGATGTATATAAACAACGAAATAACTCTAGAGATGATTAGTATAGAGAGCAGAGGAGATGAGTGTCTCCAGGAAATGAGAATTGAACAAGATGCTCAAAACACACAAACAGATCAAATTGTTCAAAGCAGCACACAGTATTTCCTGAAAAAATAATAATAAAACCAGAAAAAGCTAGAACGTATCTCAGACATCAGTGAAAGGTGATCATAAGAAGAGTCTTGTAAGGTGTGTCATATCAGACAGTGAAATGTAGGTAACAACATCCTATTTAACATCAGTATGTTATATATTTTCCTTCACATAGTTTGACTTCATTCCTGCTCTCTTTCCATCTTACAGGGAATTGGGATCTTTTGTCACTATTTTCTTGATGTTTCTTCATACTCTCTGTAACTCAATATGGAAACATTCAGATCTAGAAAAATCCTGAGTTTTCCACTGAATTTCCCTCGATAAGATGTCCTTAATCCATCTCCTTAAGGTTGTGGTTTTTTAATGAAGGCCCTCACTTTTTTTCAAATATATTTTCCTATTAAGTTTTCATACCAATATATATTTCCAATGTAGAACTCCTGGGATAGTTACAAAAATAGTAAAAAGGAGCTCTTACTTTACTAAATTCTGTATTTATTTGGTATCTTTCTAAAAATGGAAAAGCAAAGGAAAAATACAGTTATCTACAACAATTTTTGGATGTCAGAATAGGAAAAAGCTGTCCTTCAGAAATCCCACACACACAGGTGAGACTCAAAGTCTCTTCTTTCAAGACTACTTCATGCTTCTTGTCATGTCCTCTCTACACTGAGAAAGAAAATATAGTTTCTCTTCTTCACTATTCCCTTAGCAAGTGTGGCCTTTCTCTACCTATATTTCTGGTTATTGAGTGCTCTACTTATCCACTCTGTTATTTTTGTCCTTCATATTTCCACCCAGTTATTGATTTTAGTTAATACTTGCATGGATTGTTAAAACAAGGAGAGCTGATTTATTTTGCCCATTAGTTCCAGACAATGCAACCTGTACAACTTTTCCTCCAGATTATATTGGAATTGAGTTTTAGCAAGCAGCAAGAGAGTAAGAGCATGTTTTACTATGAAGGTCCAAACTGCACAATTAGTACAAATCTAATATATTTCGTCCTGTGAATTTTCATTTTCAACCAAAAAAAACCTTTCGTTCTCTAACCAAAAGCCAACAGACATAAACTCCACTACAGCCAAGAACAGTTTCCTGGCATTTAGTTTCCTAGTTTTTTTCTTTCATTTTGTTTCTTATTTTGACCCTATTAAAACTATTACCACTGCTTTGATCCTTCCTAAATACTTTTTTTCTCCCTTGTAGTTTACACCCTTTAAACAACGTCATCAACACTTTCTTCTGTTGACGTTTGGCCAAGGTATACAGAATGGGAATTAGCTTTTACATTTTTTCTTCATAAAATGTTCTCCTTCATCTTTTGTTCATTTTTGCTGCTCTGCTATGAAGTACATCTCATTTGTCCATTTACTATTCTTGTAATCTGGTACCCAGAACTGAATGCCATGTTCCAGGCTTAGTGGCATAAGTGTCATACTGTGAATGATTATTATTTCCTTGCTTTTTGACACCTCTTTGTGTGAAATTCAAAAGTTTATTAGCCTCTCTTAATGCCATATCACTATAGATTCATGGCTAATTTTCTACCCATTACCACCTCCATTGTTCTTAAAGCATTACTGCTTCCCAGGTTTCTCTCTCACTCCAGAGCTGTATTTTGGATTATTTTTCTTCAGATACCGTTAGATTGCCTTGTTCCAAATTTAATATCATTTTGCTGTTATGTCCATATTTCTAATGTTGCTTTGTCGCTTCCCATTATTTTTGTGTCATCATTGATGTTGCAACACCTCCTAATTTAACACAATATGTGAATTTCATGAACATGCTGCATGCTCCCACCTTCAAATCATTAATGAGAACACCAAAAAAAACTGGAACTAACACTAGTCCCTTTGGTACTACTAGACAACTCCCCCACAACTTCATACATTACTGTGTACCATTATCCTTTGTTAATGACCCTTCAGTCATTTTTCAGTCCACATGACGATGTCCCTATCTAAATGACATTTAATTAATTTTGAGAGAGAGATTTTGACAGCTAATATTAAATGATATTTTATTTAATGTCTGTGGCAGGATTAATACAAAAATAGATTTTATCCATTTTCATTCTTGCATACTAAAATTAGAATTCTAATAACAACAACAACAAACCCATCTCTTCGCCTGACAAGTTCATGCTGCTCATTCCTTATGATTCCATTATCTGCTTGTCCTGGTTTGACCTAGCAGACAGCTAAGTCCCCCACAGTTGTTCGCTCACCCTCCCCCCTCCCAAGTGGGATGGGGGAGAGAATTAAGGAATAAATACGGCAGAACTCGTGGGTTGAGATAAAAGCTATTTACTAAGACAGCAGAGAGAATAAAAGAAATACCAGTACATATATATATATAAGATAAGAAACAAGAAATAATACCCAAAGCAAGGGACCAACAACCGATACCCCACCGGCCAGCAGCCCCTCCCTCCGAGCAAGAGAACGATTTCTCTTCCGTAAAAGTCACATGATGTGATGTGGTATGGAATAGCTCTTTGGTCAGTTTGGGTTAGCTGCCCTGGTCCTATCCCCTCCCAATTCACAGCTCCTTATGCCTTCTAACTGCTTCGCTGAGGAAGAAAATGTGTCCTTGGCTGTGTTCAACACTGCCAGGTGTTATCGGTTGTTTCTCTTCTGGGAACAAAAAACACAGCTTCATACCAGACACTGTGAGAGAAGTAACTTCTGTTAGAAACTAAGACACTGCTAGATATTCAGTGGACATTCTGCTTTTGATATTTATTTCCTTTCTTCATTCAGGTTGAAATGTAAGCCTATTCTCTGATAAGTTCAGGATTATTCTTAGTTCTACTGTTTGTTTACCTTTTGGATAGTATTTTAGGAACTATCAAGCTCTCTCTGAATGTGGCAGCAAAATAATTATCAGGCATATTTTCCATTCTTGTCTTTCCTCAAAATGCTTGTCTTCTACAATCAAATTGCCTGTTATGCATTTTCCAAGGTTTCCCTTACTGTTTGCCTTCTGAGTAACTTTGTTTATGATTTGTTTTGAAATTGGTCAGCTTTTTTTTTCTTAATTGAAAAATAATCCACCTATAATCTGTGTCACAAATTTCCCCAAGATCTGTATTTAGAACCATTATTAGGAAGGCTGGTAGGGGGTGCCTTCCCCCTATAACTTTTTATTGCTTTCTCTGTAACCAGTGTTTTTAAGCATATTTCTTAGCACTTACAATTCCCTAGAAGCATAGATTCATAGATCATAAAGCTACAAGGGACTACTATTATCTACTCTGACCTTCTGAACAGCACAGAACAGCAGTGGTTAGGAGAACCTTCAAATCACATACTGTGAAAGTAAAATGATAAGTAAAATGTTTAGACTAAAAATTCACTCACTTGTCTCTACTCTATTTAGATTGTCCTATTATCACAGTAACAATTCCTGCAAGAGTCAAGGTGGAACACATCTAATATGATACATGACTCTCTTTGGATCAGCTTAGTGGGAGCCATTGTTTATTAGAATACTGAAACTATGCTCTTAACTGTTAAAATGAAAGAAAAAAAAAGCACAAAAGCCAACAAAAAACACAGTGATCTTACAAGAACATTTATAAAGATTAGGAAAATTGTTCAGTTGTGGGATCAAGAGGCTAAAGAGTTCTCTCTCTTCTGCCCAGCATAGCAATCATGGAGTAGGTTATGTTATGTTTAAATTCTGAGTGCACATGGAGCTCTGTCAAATATATAGAAAATTCTCCAGTTCTTTTAAGATAAGCAATTATCAGCTAATGACAGTCAGATATGGGAATGATGAAAGATCTAATTAAATTACTGATGCACTGCAAGACCTCACATCAGATCCTAAATTATATTTCCATTGGCACTTTGGGCAGTGGCTGTGGTGATATACCATAAAACCAGCGCATTATGTCCTGATAACAGCACCATAAAAGAGATTCACTACTACTCTTACCCTCACTATTCACCAGAGTACATTTGTGGCAACCTTCCAACAAGACTGCAAACTTTTCTGCTTCTTTGCCAGTTTATGGTGTTCATTTCAGGAGTTTTAAAAATCATTGTTATATATAATATAATTCAGATACATGGTGACTACTGCTAGCTGCCTCTGCGTTTGCATTTGTGTGGACAGTGCAACAATTTATATCAACTGTGTTTTATTCCATTTGTCTCAGCATCTATGAAATAGTGAACAGAAAGTTTCAAAAAAAGTCTTCCCATAAAAGTTGCACTACATTCTTATGCACTGCTTGGAAAACAAAAGGAAAATAGAGAATACCCACACCTTGCCATCTTTTTCATGACTTGTTACAGTCAAAAGGAAGTTTTGAATGATAATCAGGGCTGGAGCACAGTTTGCTCTGAAGTGTTTTTTTTTTTTCTATTGTTGTTTCAGAAAAAAGTGATATCCTCAGTATCCCCAAAGCACAGGCTTTCAAAGCTCTCACAGAATATCCAGGGACCTTGCTGTTTCCCAAAAGAGCTTGACTGCACTTCGCGCTGCATTTTTGGACTTAGAGACTCCTCTGTTCTCTCAATACACCTTAGAATATGTCCTACAGAAATGTTGCCTAAGTTTACAGAAAGTTAAAAATGACAGAAATGTACATTTGAAGAGAGTTAGCTATAGACCTATAATATATTTATATAATAACATAAAAATTGAAATTTCTTAAATATCTGACATTGATATGTTATGTGTTCTGTGGAGAACATATATTAACTATTCATTTAGCTGTCTGTATCTTGTTTTATTAAATGCTAGAGATGTGTAGCATGTCTGCAAGAGTATTAAAAATAATTTTTAAAAGGAAAGTCTCAAATAATCTCAAATCTAAAAAAAACAGACAGCTCAAATTACAGTAATCTTGGATGAGGGCAAGACAAATAAATATCAAAAACGAGGCAGCACACTTGTTTTCCTGTTTTATTCACTTATATTTTCTCCATTTACTGAAAATTGTATAATAAATGAAGCACATAACATCACCTTGGAGATTCTTTGTTGTCTTCAATTTGAGATTAGAATACTAAATTTGGGATTAGAATAATAAATATACTCACAGAGAGAAAAGTGGAGAATATGTAAGAAGTAATGAATATTCATTGGGCACCAAACAAAGTTTCTGCCAGATTCTAACTATGAATGACTTAGCCACAGGACAGGGAATAAATACTAGCAAACTAAAACCATTCACCAAAAGAAAACAAACATTTGAACGTGAAACAAAAAAAGGTTTTCATACAAGCATGATGATAAATCCAGTGATTAAAACAAATTATCCATTCTCAGAGATGACTCTCTGTCCTGAACAGAGTAATCCACAGTGAGAGAAAAATCTCACAGTATGTTTTAATTGGAACAGCATCAAAACCATTACAACAAAAGTTAATTCTGCTTGGAACTACAAGCATTCAAAAACCTGAAAATAACTAACAAAAGATGGAGCAGGAGCAGTTGGACCTTGTGGAGAAAAAGCAAAAAGTGAAGAGGAATCACATTTATTTTTCAGACTGATGAAGAGTATGCGTACCCAGAAGCCTCTACAATCTTTGCGTCTCCAATATTTAGGCAAACACTATCTTCCCAAGTCAACCTCTTCACATCTAAAAGCAGGTAAATGTTTCAGAATAAATTCCTGTGAATCTGAACAACTGTAATTACTGGAACATTCAACATTACTTCATGCTTAGCATGAAGATTAATGTGTCTAGACATGGACTTTACACCAGGATTTGATCTTATCATCTTGGCCTGGATTTTACTCTGGATTTTTAAAGCTGTAATGATGGACAGAAGAAGACTCAAAATCTTAATGAGAAAGCATGCTAGTTTTAACTAAAAGAAGTCATGTGATAAGAGATCTAACCAAAAAACCTTAGCTGTATCAAAATACTTATTAGAAAAAAAAAATGTGTTCTAATTGTAATGAGCAATTTAGTTGCCAGAAACCAATTAATAAAACATAGGAGATATTACCAGTTAAAATATTCCACGATCAAGACATCTATGCTTTTTTCTCTGAACTAGGGGGGGAAAAAATTGAAGAAACTGCGTTTTTCAAGTCACATGTATTGACAAATACAGCAGATTAAAATAAATAGAAGGAATGGGATTGGGAAGGCATAGCAAGGAAATAAGAGAAAGTAAATTCTAATATCTTCAGCAGAAATACATTCATTTCCTATCTTGCAGTCCTTATTCATTAAGTGAATGTTAACATTGCACTTACAATGAACAGAACCTGGAAGTGAAAATGGAAACTGTAATTGATCGTTTGTCTAGAGTAAATGGTCTCAAAAACCTAGAGTTTAGGAAGCTGTGGTGTGTAGGGCTGTAACACATTGCATGGAGGCCTACAGAATGTCCAGACTTGAAGGTTTTTAAGACTAAGACTTTTTAAGACTAACTGATGTCTGTTCTGATCTAGTGCTGGTGTTAGTTGCACTGTAAGCAAGAAACTGAACCTGATGATCACCAGTGGTCCCTTCCAAGCAAAAGTTCTATGATTCTGCGTCAAAATGCAGCATCTGATTTTATTATAGTTTCTTACATTATATAAATGGATGTAACATGAAGACTTCAGATGAAAAAAAAAAAAAGGGCAGTAAAAATGCCATACTGCTTTCTTCAGACTAAGTGCAGTAGAAGTCAGCATCATCTTCAAAAGGCAGCTTTCCATAGGATCTTACTTGTCACACTCAAGAATCTCAGCCACAATGCAGCCCTAACTACGCACTACTTTCAACATAGCTGAATATCCAGATTTGTGTAAAGCCCCTTTGACTTAGGCAGACTCCAGGCAGCCACACTCAGACTAGTGTTAAGATTTCCGGATGCATGGGAACAATACCTTCAAGAGACTTCTGAGTTACAGGACAGTCATTTTTGCAGTTTGTATAGCAGCATTCACAGAGAATCAGTGAACAAACCAGTAGTGTGCTCAAACCAACTGACCTTCTACTGTCCATATGCTCATCCACACCTTCTCAACAACCAGATACTTCACAGCACTATAAAAATATTATTGGAAAAGAAAGAAAATGCACTATTTCATGGTTGGCATTACGGACACAGAGCTTACTCTTGAAAGAAAAAAGCTCATGCTGTATGGGACCATTAGATGGATCTTGAGAGACCTTTCAAACAGCGATCTTATGATCTTCGCTTGCCGGACTGAAGCCTCACATCAGGGCTGTCCACCAAGCAGCAGGGAGAACTGAGGATTTGATGCCTATGTTAACATGATGCAAGTCTTGCATTAATTGAGGTTTTTTTTTCAGAACAGATTAAATCCACAGAATGATAACTTAAATTCCCTTTTGCCCTTTTGAAGAAAGCAAAAGCCTTACATTTGTCTAGGGGAAAAAAAAAGTCTAAAGAAGGAATATCAGGAGGCATGACAAAAGTAGTTACAGACGGGATTTTCAGGTTTTCTGAACAAACAGACAGGGAGGAGGTGGCACTGTGTTCTAGGTCATCTCTAAGGGTATGTAAATGACGCTGGAGATGATAGAATAGTCCAGACTTGAGACATAACAAAAGATGTTCTGGCTTCCCTGTCTCTGGACTGCAAGTCCTGCCTCACACTTCCAGTGCCCAAAATATTTACCTCAAATGCAAGTTTTTAGAAACATGAAACTAAAATGTGAGTTCTGCTATAAATACACATAGTAGATATACATATGCATTCATATGATTGTACAGGCCATTTAACAACAACAACAAATCCTTAATGATCACTGCATATCTATACTACTTCCTTTGTTTTCTTTTCTCTGTGATCACAAATCTTCCACGTCTGTGCTTTGGGCATTCAGTTTCCTCTCTCCATTTACTACATATATTTTTCAGCTTTAGTTCAGACACTGATGCTTTAAAAGTGTGTCCTTTTGCCCTAGTTCTCCTACCTTTGACTATATTGCATCTGGCTTCATCAACCCCATGTAAAAAGGAGGGAAAATGTGCCAAATGCTGCATATTTGATATCTGAAGTGTACCTATTGACCTTTGATTGAAATGGATATTTTAATCCCACACTTGAAAATTACCCTTCAAAAGACTTGAATTCAAATTGCCAACATGATATGTCATCTTCTAATCTGATGTGACTGGAACGATAACATTTGCTTTGATGTGCAATGTAATCCAGTGCGACTGATCAGATGCAGCCTGCCATAACACTGCAAAGGGCAACGCATCATACTCGGAAATTAAAACCATGCTACTTTCTGGAAGTCATAGTAAAAGAAATTTACCTGAATTCTACCTATTATAGATTTCAAGAGATTTTGAACCCAACAGCGACAATAATCTAAGCTAAATTATTCATAGTCTCCTGCATCTGACTTTAGCTACTGTTATAGCATCTGCATTTTGGCTGTTTTTCTGCCAAGGAATGGTCAAAATTCAAAACCATGCAGAGTATCTAACAATTGGATTTAAAGTGTATTGGAATATTCTGCTTGGAAAGAATGCAGTTTGTGGCTTTTAAACACACTGTTTCTTTCTGTAGCTATTTGCAATAGTTGTTGCCATTAAGAAAACACTCATCTGTGATCTGGGATGCAGCTTCAGGTACAGGTAGAAAGTAGCACCAGCTTTCACACAATCAAGTCTCCTCATGTGATCTCATAAATTACCAGCAGTCTGCAAAGCAAGCCTTATCCATACAGTCTGGGTCAACCCACATTCAGGGTCAATGCTTTCTAATCCTCTGAAAATGACAGAAAATTTTAATTCTAAAGCAATAGAGGATAGGTGAAAGAATGAGTGATGATTACCTGGGTGAAGGGTGAGGAGCAAAAAAAGGAAGGGACCATGTTACTCCTCAGCAAGGTGATCAGAAACAGTGAGCCCACAACAGAGAATTTTTTGCATAATTACATAAAATGCTGTTGGACTATTGGCAGTTTTCTACAGCAACAGATTTGCAGTTAAACATTTGATGTCATACAGAACACTAATACTGAGTTCTGCTAAAGATGCATCCAGCAAGCCAGTACAGCATTGGGATAAACAAGTGAGGCACTGATGGGTCTGCTCTTTATATTTATCCAAAAAGGTGAGTGTGTCACACGAGAAAGACATTTTTTTCTCTAACATTGGTATCAGTTGTACTTTTGTTTTAAGAGTAAGTTACTACGCTATGAAACATTGTTTCTTCTTTCTGAATAAGAAGAAAGTGTAGACAACCTGAATGAGAAAATGAGCAGTTTTGAAATTAGAGGGCAATTGGTGACTCCTGTTTCCATTACAAGCTGAAGTAGTTAATCTTAATTCTTTGCTTTCTAACCACAGAGTTCTGGAGTCACTCACTGACAATTTTTTCAAGTGGAGTTTGCTTCTGCTCCATTGGGGTAAGAAATTCAGGTAGTTGAGAATGGGCAAGCAATTCTGCAGCTTTTTAGGGCGTTATGATATCAGACTACAACTGGATTTGACAGCTCAGTTCCCATAAATGTAATCTCTAAAAATGATATCCAAATTCAAATTTCCAACAAGATACGTCATTTTCTAATGTGAGGTGACTAGAATAATAATACACACACCCTGATGTGAAACATAATCTGATGTGACTGATCAGATGCAACCTGTCATAACACAGCATGGAGCAATGCATTTCATTTGAAGTTTTAACATAAGCTTTTTTGGGGAGAGGGGAAACCACAATGAATGAGAGAAACCTATATCTCACTTGTTGAATTGCTGAAGGCATTAGGGTTATATTTTATCTACCAGGTTGTCAGCAGAGCCTGCTGATGTGATAAGCACCCATCTACCCATATATCCAAAGTGGAGGTGAAATTCCTTTTTCCTAACTTGTACTGAAGAGCAAATTAAAAATCCTTTACCCCTGGTGCCCTTTCCACAAAGTCATCCTTACATACGTATCCTTGCTGGGTGACATTCAAGCTGTCTTCCCCCTTCAATTCATTCCAATTCATCAATATTTATCCTGACCATGTTGTGCCTGCAATTTCAAGTGCAGTTTTAACACTGTGATTGTCACCAGACCAAACAGTAAACAGGCATTGCAGTTGAACATATGAATATGGAATGAGCATATTCTCACTTCTGTATCATAACCCGTTTTTTGACACTTAGTTACCTCTAATAGTATTAGCGCTAATGGAAAAATGCCAAAACGTCAAACCATTTTCTACAGATATTAATACCAGATGTCTAGGAATGGGGATTAAGAAGTTTACTCTATACTTCTTATTGGATTTCTGACAACTTCACCTTTCCATTTATACAAGTCATGGAAAAAAATGCACTCTGAGCCCTTTTCAGGAGTTCGGTAAAATTTTGCTAAGAATACGCCTTTTAATTTTCGTCAATTTTCTCTTCTTCTCTACTGAAAGAGTACCCAATGTCCTTATACCTAGTATTTTACATAGTAGAGAATGAAGAAAACAGACTTTATGCCTTTTTTTTAAATAAAATCCTATCACTCCAAAGCAAAATTCTGCACTTTTTTCTCCACAAATACAAGTTTAGGGCATTTTCCAAGCCTGTAAAAGATTCTCTTTTTAATAACTTTGCAATAGATCCCAACTAGAAGCAACATTGTCAGGAGAGTGACTACATGATTTGACTGTGACTGAATAGATAATCAACAAAATAAACAAAATATTTAAAAAAATAGAGATAGGTAAAATGTTCCGGAAAACAAGAACAAGACTTTCAACCTGGACTTCACTTGAAAGAATCTTTGCACCAAAGATAAGGCTGGACTGAGAAGACTGAAAAGACTAAAATGGAAAGATAACACTACACTGGGTGATTTTGTATATGTAAGTAAATGCAACCCGTCATATTTTTACAATACTGCTTATTTTAAAATCTTAACATATGCTCTTCAGTTGATGCAGGCATATGGTTCACATAACAGTTCCATATGTCTGATAATATTTTGCTGTACATTACAACAGTAACAAACATTTTTAATTTGTAGAGGAACTCAATTTAAATTATTTTTCCTCTTCGTTTTTTTAAATATTTCTGATGAAATTTCTGAAAACCAAAAGATTATAAATCCCCCAGTTTAATATTTCAAACTTAAAGATTTATAGAGTATTTTGCAATTTAAAAAAAAATGCATTCTTTATTGTGAAAGAAAACTACTGTCTTTTGATAAAATGTTGAGAAAAATAAATTAAATAATAAAAGCATGCATTCAAATTATACTGTACTTAAGCAGCTTTTCCTTTTCAAATACACATTTGTGACTGTCTCTTACCCCTGAAAGTATACTGTCTTTTTTTACCCTATGATATTTAGTTCTCTATTGAATCCACAGGGAATTGAGAGAAGAACCACAAATAAACCTGTATGAGACTCATCTTCCTTAAGAAGCATTTTCCTTCAAAAAGGTCAAATGCAAGGTATTGCATTTGAGTTAGGGCAATCCCAGGTATGTGTACAGACTGGAAGAAGAACTCATAGAGACTATGTCAATGACATGACTGTCCCCCTCTACTCCGCCCTTGTGATGCCCTATCTGGAGTACTGCATCCAGGCCTGGGGTCGCTAGCACAAGAAGGATGCAGAACTGTTGGAGTGGGTTCAGAGGAAGGCCAAGAAGATGATCAGAGGGCTGGAGCACCTCTCCTATGAAGAAAGGTTGAGGGAGCTGGGCTTGTTTAGCCTACAGAAGAGAAGGCTCTGGGGAGACCTCATTGTGACCTTCCAGTACTTGAAGGGAGCTTATAAGCAGGAGAGGGATCAACTTTTTACATGGTCTAATAGTGATAAGACAAAGGGGAATGACTTTAAACTTAAAAAGGGGACATTTAGGTTAGATATTAGGCAGAAATTCTTTACTCAGAAGGTGGTAAGGCACTGGAACAGCTTGCCCAAAGAAGCTGTGGATGACCCACCCCTGGAAGTGTTTAAGGTCAGGTTGAATGGGGCCCTGGGAAGCGTTACCTAATGAGCGACAACACTGTCCACACGAGGGGCTTTGGAACTAGATGATCTTTAACGTCTCTTCCAACCTAAGCCAATCTCTGACTCCACAATTCTATGATAAAATAAGATTGCATTTACAGAGATGAAAGGTTAATAATTCAGTATCCTCTTTTTTTACCTTGTTCTGTGGTACAGGGTCAGAGCCAAGCTCCACCATGTTAGGCTTTTCTTCGTACAGGTTATTTACTCAACATGCAGATGTGCAAACATTTAGGTTATTTCCCTCTACATGGATTTGTATAAGGACAGAAAGATATAATGGCTTTTTTACTTTACATCAACACAATGGCCAAACATCATGACAAAAATATGTATGAGTCTGACCTCATAGAAGAGAATGGAAGATAGTGACTTTGGACAAGAACACAATAAGGAATAGGAACAGCTGTGTCTGGAACAGACTTTAACATTTATAAATATAGGGAAGTTAAAGTTTTCAAAGCCAGACATGATGAAGGCTTTACTAATGGTGTTAGTGGCATGTATACATCTAGAAAGTGACAAAGTGGTAAGTCTAGAGGTAACTAGAATGTCCAATGAATCCAAGACAGCCAGAAAAGGGAACATAACAGATAATCTGGTTAAAGATCTCAGTGACATATCCAGCATGCTGTTGTCAGTAGTCACAGTGAACTGATCCTAGAAAAGATTAAAAAGAAAGGATCAAGAATTCCTATATTGGATTTAATATGCTTACAAAGCATCCTGAATGAATGAATGAATTGATGATAGAGAAGAAAATTATTTATTTCTGCCAAGAGCCTGAAGATTTCATTTGTTTCTGCTGTGAAAGAAGTTTCTTGCCACCCTTTGGAGCTCAGATGCTCCGGTTATCTCCTATATGAACAAGACTTGCTAGTAGTCCTCTACTGTGATTATTTAACTACTTGCCACTTCCTGAGCTTGCTGTTTATCTGGTGCCATGTACTTCTGTCTAAGGAAAAGAATAACCAAGCTGAGATATAAGCAAAATGACTTAGTGAGGACAAAGAAAAAAAAATAACTTCAGGAAAGAAGTTACATGAAAATAGTTAGCCATTTCATTTACACGGCATAACTAAAAAAGACACAGCTAGGTGCATAGGGAAACTAGTGTTGCTCTCCTTACAGCTGTTTAATTGCAGTCAAAGTAATTTCATGCCCCATCATCAAAAAGCGGGAGAGTTTTATAGCAGTGGAAAGAAAATTCCCTCTTTGCATAACACCTACTGCTTATGTTGTAGTTCTTAATTCTTTCAACTTCTAGTTAAGTACTCATAGAGTCAAAGCAGTGGAAAGAAATACAAGTCCTGTATGCCTTGATTGCTTACATTAGCTGATAAATAACACTAATACCATTCAGTTCTTCATGTTGGTGCTTAAACCAGTAATTACCCCTAGAAGCATTAGCATTGCTTTTGACAGACAGCTGTCTATCTGCAGGCTCAGTAAACAGCCAATATGGTAACTGAAGACTGATGGAAATCTCCTTTTACATCTCTTCGAGGTCACCATCTGTTCTGTAGATCTCGTAACCAATAAACAAAAGAAGTCGAATTGAAGTCTAGTGTCACACTCAAAGTACCCGGCAAATTTCATTGAGAGTAGGCTTCCATATCATGGCTTTTGTGAAGCAGAGAGACACTTAAAAACTGGGGGGTACTAGTGGATGACAAGCTGCACACGAGCCAGCAATGTGCCCTCGCAGCCCAGAAAGCCAGTCATATCCTGGGCTGCATCAAAAGCAGCACAACTAGCAGGTTGAGGAAGGTGATCCTGCCCCTCAACTCTGTGCTGGTGAGACCTCACCTGGAGCACTGAGTCCAGGTGTGGAGTCCTCAGCACAGGAGAGACATGGACCTGTTGGAGCACATTCAGAAGAGGGCCACACAAATGATCCAGGGGATGCAACACCTCCCCTATGAGGACAGGCTGAGACAGCTGGGGCTGTCCATTCTGGAGAAGAGAAGGCTCCTGTGTGATCTGATAGCTTCCCTTCAATATCTAAAGAGGGGATTTAAGAAAAAAGTGGACAGACTCGTTAGCAGGGTCTGCGGTGATAGGACAAGAGGAAATGGTTTCAAATTAAAAGAGGGGAGATTTAGACTGGATGTAAGAAAAAAGGTTTTTCTCATAAGAGTAGTGAAGCACTGGAACAAGTTGCCCAGAGAGGTGGTAGATGCCCTGTCCCTGGAAACATTCAAGGTCAGGCTGGATGGGTCTCTGAGCAACCTGATCTAGCTGTATATGTCCCTGTTCATTGCAGAAAGTTGGACTAAACAACCTTTAAATTTCCTTCCAACTCAGACGATTCTATGATACTATGACTCTCGTGAAATTATTACATTGCATTGCAAGTGGTATTTAGGGAGAATTTTCAATAATACCTTTTCACTCAAGTCTTTAAAAAATGTTATTTGTTCATAATGATTATTAAGGCACACATGCAACAACATTTGCATAACTAGTGTGTTACCTTTAAGTAAGATGTTCCTGGATTTCAGTAAAGTAGGCAAAATGCAGACAAAATATGGTTCCTGATCCAAAGGATCTATACTCTGTGATAGTCTAAAATAGCCACCAATCTGCATGTGTAGTCCTTGATTTGAATTAAAATAGTGGAATCTAGTAAAATTCCTTATTTTCATAAAAATGACTAATATTAATTTTCATGCCAATAGAACTTTTTTTTATTTTTTTTTAAATCTGCACTGATTTTTATTGTGTTTTTTCCACAATATCCTCAGATTGATGCATTAATGGAAAGATGTCTTCTGTCTTGAGAAAAGACAAGTGTGCGTTATATGCCACAGGCAATAACCATAACCAGGAAATCACCTAATAAATAACAAACCAAGAAAAAAGCAGTTCTCAAATATTTGTTGGGTCTGTAGACAAAACACAGCTCACAAATTCACAAAATACAGTACTCAATGTAGTGTTTCTGAAAGAAGAATGTCTTACCATTTTAGCTTAAAACTCAAATTGCGTACACTGGTTGCGTCACAAGATTATGATAGTTTATGTGGTAAACAAATACATTATTTCCCTTTTTCTTCACTTGGTTGAAAGACAGCTTAGATCATATTGCTCCCTTTCATAGGCAGTTTTTATACTTGGCCAGAAGTCAAAAGCTCCTATCTCTCTAGTAGAGTAGTGTTCATGTTGAGCTAAGACATGGCAGTTAATATTCTAGTATTTCCTAGCATTTTCTCTATCCAGAATTTTCTACATGCTCTTCTTGTTTGAGGAAAACCTATTTTCTTCTTTTCTTCAAAAGCTTCCTGGCCTCTAGATAGGACTGAATTATTTTTACTCTGAGGCATAGTACACTAGTACATGTCAGATTTTGAATCATCACCTGTTATATCCCAGAGAAATGGGTGCAATGAACTCAGCAAGTATTAGAAGAAATATTGGAAATGCTTACAAATTCCCTTCTGTAACCTTTACTAAATTAGTTATATTTGTTCTAAAGAATAATTGAAGGTTTGTGCTTTTTCCTCATCAGAAATTTTTAGCATACATACATACGCTAAAAAACAGTGCTGGAAAGTGCTGGGTTGCACTTGCAGCCGGTGCTGGGCTGCGCTTGCAGCCCAGAAGGCCAACCGCATCCTGGGCTGCATCAAGAGAAGCGTGGCCAGCAGGTCGAGGGANGGGAGGTTGGAACAAGATGATCTCTAAGCTCCCTTCCAACCTGAACCATTCTATGATTCTATAAAGCACGTTCCTGTGTCAATCACATTCTAAGAAATTTTGGTTTGAACTTACTGGAATGGACAAGAGAATCCAGAAAGGTTCTTGACTTTCCAAAACATTCATGGAAGTTATAAAAAAGTTGCCTGACTTAAAAACATATACAGAAACTGTTACTGATGCTGTGGCATTTAGTTTTATAACTATATTTGTAATTTTTGCAACTGTTGTATATTGCTGTATGACCTTTACAGTGCTACATGACACAGTGAAATCAGTCAACTCATCTTAGAAAAGGGGTTGTAAAGCATAATGGAGAGGAATAAATGCATGCAAAATAATCTTCTTAATATCTAGGTGTCATTATTATTTACCTGCTTGTAAAAGCAATGCTATGATTTCTTTGACCTTTTCATATAATGCTATTTTTCTAAGCAATTCCATAAATATGACTGGTAGAATTCTTACCCAGGTAATTTTTTTTTTATTAACTTCATTTCCTTTTTCTTGAGTAATGAGTGCAGGCAAAAGACCAAGGAGTTCAGATCATGTTGTTAAAAGATAGCTTTGATCTCGAGAGACAGACTCTTTAGTCATTATCTGATTCATTATCAGCAGTATTTTCATTATGGTACCCTATTCCAATGTAGTAGTAAATCTTACAAGGTTAACTTTTAAATGCTCAGTAATAGGGTATCATCACTTTTCAATAAGGGACTGAATTTCACATGTTTATTGACGACTTTTTCAATGTAAGTATTAATTTTATAGATACGTTTTCACAGATAATTAAAGTACCTGGTTACTAAAAAACTTTAGGATAATTTTGCTGGTCTTCAGTGAAATTGACTGCTGATTTTTACATACATTCACACTGAAAACAGTTTGCAGTGGCATGAGATGATTAATCATAGAATCATTAAGGTTGGAAAAGACTTCTAAGGTCAGCTAGTCCAGACATCAGCTCATGACCACCATGCCCACTAAGCTACATCCCTAAGTGCCACATCTACGCATTTATTGAACACCTTCAGCGATGGAGGCTCCATCTCTTCCCTGGGCAGCCTGTTCTAATGCTTGAGGGCCAGGAGCACCTCTGCAGTCAGGAGTCCTGTGAGCCTGAAGCCCCTCATCACACATCAGCTGAGTGGAGCCAGGAGAGGCAAAATGGTTATTGCCACGCTGGAGGAGATTAGTCAGTGCAGCATAGGGAGGGGAAATCTTTCTTAGTGCTATTTTTGAGGTTCTGCTCGGGGATGTAAGGGTGTCAGAACAGGAGAAACAAAATTCCCACGCCTAAGACCACTTAAAAGGCTTCATTTGTTTTTCCCAGCCTTTTCTCTATGTTACAGTAGAGTAATGACCACAGGACCCTATGCAGGGGCAGTGTCTCCATGGACACACCTAGTTCAGAGTTTCATAGGAAATTCGTTTAAACGTGTCTGGATTGGTAGCACATGAGGACAGCAGTACTGCTGGGCCAGCTGCTTGGTGACATCTGGGAGGAGCAGATTTTCCAGAAGATGTCTGTTCCTGGGCTGCGGGACTCCATGTGCATTATTACCATTCACCAGCAGAAATCACCTGTCTTCAAGCCAGCTATCTCTCACTGCAAGAAACTCCAGCTAGGATGATGATCACTTACTTTCTTTCCTCCAAAGTGCAAATTCAGTGAGCAGAAGTTTCCAGGCAGTTGTTCAGGCAGTAGGAACATAGAGAACAGTTTGATAAAGCTAAGGGAGTTTGTACAGCCTGAATCTTTACATATGCCCTGAAAAGAGGCTTGGTCAAGAAATGACATTCAACGGCTCAAACGTATTGAATGAATTTCCATTAACTCAGCTGAGCAGCTTTCCATCTTGCCAGCATGTTTTGGGGTCTGGGGTGGATTTCATTCAAAATGAAAAATGTAAAAGTTTATTTCCCATTTCTAGATGTATTTGCTGCAGTAACATCCTTCTTTTGCAGGCTGGAAAAACTCAAGTTTAGCAGGGTCCAACTTCTCTATCTGCCATCCACAGCCATGCCTTACCCAGGACCTGGGTCAGGACTGCATGCAGCTGCAGCTCCTGCCTGTCTCACTCAGTGCACCCTCCTGGTTTAGCCTTATCTTCCACCTTGCTAATAAATTCTTTTGATTTTTCCTCTACGTTTTTTTTTTTTTTTTTTTACTTTTTCTTTCATTTTATTCTCTTGGTTTTGAAAAAAAGTATTTCTTCTCTTTTATATCCAGCTCCTCAGTGGTATATCCTTGTTGGAATTTGTGCTGGGTAAACACATCACAGTCCCAGACAATCATGATGATATCTGATGTTGAGACACCCTCAGTTCTCTGCTTCATGTGCTTGTACTCATCACCTGAGCCAGCAGAGGAGTATGAGATGCCATCACAGGCTACAAAGTCAGTCTTATGTTTTTCAAGGAACTCATGTCGTTAATCCTTAAGCACATGGTTTAATGCAGCAACGGTACATGGAAATATGCTCTAAGAAAACAATTTTAAGTCTGAGGATTGATTCAAAGTAACTAAAAGCAACACAATCACTTCTTTGCTTACAGTTCAAGTTTTCACCGAGCTAGTGGCTCCAAGAGATGACATGGCTTGCTCTGAGAGTGCTTTGGCTTGGATGGTTGAGTTTCCTGAGAGATCATATTCATGTATTCAATTTGTTTGCTTGACCTTAAACTAAATGGTCTGGAGAAGCAGGAAATTGTTTCACTACAGATACAGAGAGCTAGTGATTTTATTTCAGGGAATTTATCTAACAAGGCCAAGTTGCAGGTCTGCTTTGTGCAGCTCCAATAGAAGTTCCTCCCTTCCAGTTTATCATACTGAAAGTGAAAGTTGATGAGCTTCCTGTTGGAGAAGTTTATTCGCTATCCTACCATTTTGTAGCTTGAAGTGATTCTCCTGTTGGTCATAAGCCCTACATTCTCAGTGGTTGCTGGCAGACCTAAGAGCAGTAACAAGCATTCCTTCCAGCAAAGGATCTCCACATCACTGTAGAGAAATCTGTTATTCATGCAGAAGAACAGTCTCTTGTGTATGATACAATATTGATGATGCAAAGATCATGGGCTCCAGACCCTGGTCGTTATCCCTTACTTTATTATTTCCCCGCCTGAGTAGATTCTGCAGTCACTCCTGTGAGATTTCCCTCCCATCTCCTTAACGTTTACAAACTTCAAGTGAAGGACCAAACCTGGGTTAGAGAACACACTGATAAGTTGAACTTGATTCTTACGCATGTGGGAATACAGTGCAAAATGTGACTACATCTGTGTATCATACAATAAAAGGAATTCTACATTTTCAACAAAACCCAAGTCTTACAAATGCTCATATATAGTCCTCTTCCCTACAGATTTTTTGTAGGTTTAATACTTAATTTAATATTAGTGTAAAATATGAGTTAAATTAAAATCTACAGTTTTAAACTGCCAGATGCCTACACAGCTACAGCCCCATTCCTGTGTGTGATAGGGGAAGAAAATAAGGTGAAAAAGTCTGTGGGTTGAAATAAAGACAGGAAGATCACTTGTCAGTCACTGTTGTGGGCAAATAAGACTCAGCCTGAGGAAAAATAATTTAATTTATTGCCCCTCATTAATTTTCTTCTTCCTCCTCTCAGAATCATAGAATTCTATGAGTGGGAAGGGACCTTTAAAGTCATCTATTCCAACTCCCTGCAAGAAACAGGGATATCTACAGCTAGACCAGGTTGCTCAGAGACCCATCCAGTCTGACATTGAATGTCTCCAAGGACAAGGCATCCACCATCTCTCTGGGCAACCTGCTCCAATGCTTCAA
>WBMW01005156.1:784727-845505 GCA_013396635.1 Penelope pileata | reverse complement strand
GGGGGGGGGGTGCAGATGGTTAGGGGGTGAGCAAACAGCCCCAACATTCTCAGCCTGTTCTTGTAGGCAATGTGTTCTATCTCCCAGATCATTTTCATGGCTCTCCTCTGAATGTGCTCCAACAGGAGCAAGTCTCTCCTGTACTGAAGGATCCACATGCAGACACAGTACTCCAGGTGAGGTCTCACCAGCGCATAGTAAAGGGGTAGGATCACCCCCCTCAACCTGCTGGCCATGTTTCTTTTGATGCAGCCCAGGATATGCTCAGCTTCCTGGGCTGTGAGGGCACACTGCTGGCTCATGTCCAGCTTGCTACCAACCAGTATCCCCAAGTCATTTTCAGCAGGGCTGTGCTCAGTAGTAATCTTCCCAGATTCAGCTTCACTCTTTCATTCTCAACTATTCTACGTCCCTTGCCAAGCAGTGCAGAGAGAAAGATGTAGAATGGGAGGCTGTAGTCAGCCCATGACACTTTACCTCTGCCTTTCCTTACTCCTCATACTTTTTCCCTGCTCCAGCATGGGGTCCTCCCTACAGGGTATAGACTTGTATGAACTGCTCCATGTTCTTACCATGGATAAAGTCCTTCAGGCACAGTCTATTCCAGTGCAAGTCCCCCACAGGCTGCAATCCCTGCGAGAAAACCTGCTTCACTGTGTGCTCCATTGCATGGGCTTCAGCATCTGCAAGGAGCCTGTGAGCTCAAAAAGTGACTTGACTTTTTGAAGAGTAATGTGCTTTTGTCATGACATACTTTTCAAAGAAGGCTGAGCCTAGAAGCTCAGCACTTACTGTATTTGCTGGAAACAACGTATTTTTCAGTGTATGTTGAAAAATACAGAAGATTTTATTACATGAGTTTTGAATTAAACCTTATTGAAATAGAGTTAAAGTATGCCAGATGTACAACTGTAAAGGAAAATTGTCCTGAGTTACACATAAAGCTGTTACAAAACGTAACTGCTATGATGACTACTGTATGCAGTAGAGGACTCATACAGAAAAGAAACAAGAATTCCCATCAAAATTGTAAAGGCTGTGATAAAAAATACATTTTGGTGCCAGACAAAACCAAAAATATTAAGGTTATATAGTATCACAATGGAGGAAAAATTCAGTGTCAGAATGACATTTATCTGCATAGTCTCTCCAACTTTATTTAAAAAGATAAAAACAAGTAATTCCAAATGTTTTGTTTCCTTTGATCTATCACTTTTTTTTATTTCATTGTTAAAGAAGTAAATCAACCTCTTGCACAGCTCTTGTTAATATAATATACTTGCCCTGACCTTCTATGGAAGCTGTGCATAAACAGGAAGTACAAAGTCAATTTATAACAACAATGATGGGATGACCGAAGGCAATTCTTTAAAATGAACCTAAATAATTGTCCTGACCTCTTTTCACACTTCATACAACAAAAACTGACAAAAAGCAACTTGTCAATTGCTTATTGCTGAACTAAGTGTGGATATACAACCAATCAGAAAAAAGCTGCTACTGAATTGTAGCACTTTTACAGTATTTGAATTGAAATACTTGTTCTGAGTTTTCAGTAATGTATACAGTTGCAGCATTAAAGTGTGTGTCATAAGGCATACTTTAATAAAACATCAGAGAAGCATGACTTATTTAAAATTGTTAAGTTTTTCACATGTGTATCTTATTCAGATAGGCCATAGCATGCGTCATATCAAACTCATGAAAAGAGATGACCTATATTGTAGCATTTTGGGAATTTCATGGATACACATTTAGTAGTGATGAAATTCCAGAATCACATACAACCTTAGGAGAGTTGCTCCTAATCACTTGTTATTGTACACTCTTCAGTTTGTGATCATGTGATAGTGTTTTAAGAATCTCCATTTTGTGCACAGGATGGATGTCTGTCATTTAATTATATTCAATGCTACGTTTTGTTTCTTTCAGCCTTTTTAATGTATATCTCTAGTCCTCGTTTAATGGAGTTAAATCAAACTCAGATCTATTAATTTTTGCAGGAACTATCCTGTTCCAATCAGAAAAGTATTACTAGAAATCCTCACAGGAATTATTCATTTACTGAATTTATGTTCACAATGGTCCTCTGAAATAAAATAAGTCTTTATAGAGCGGAAACAAGTTGCAGAGACATTTCATAGCCAGGAAAGCATAAGGATATCCAGTTCTTAGAACCTGATTTAACAGTGTGAATATCATGTTAGGTTCAAGTCATAACTGTTGTATCACAAAGTCTTAGTATTTATATAAATGTGGATATAGGGATCTCAAAATAGAGAAAGAAAATGAAATTTCAGCTTGTTACACGAAATTAGCTTTCACTTTCATCACAGCAGAATCTTTCACAAGTTAGTAAAATAATGAGCTCAGCTGCAAACTCTAGGTTAGGTTTTTCTTAATCCACAGATGTATTTCTCTGTATTGGCTGCCAAATCTTTATAACTTTTCATGCTTATACTCTCTCCAAATAACTACTGCTGATCGCATGCAGAGACAGAATTTTAGCCACTCTTGCCTGTCCTTTGAGCTGAGAGAAGTAACTGCTTGTCTTCTCTTGCAAGCTTCTCTAAATTGGTGTAGAAAGAGACAATATTTTACTACTGCTTTTCACAGGTAAAAAATTGTAGGATTCAAAAATGGAGTTTGCTTTTGATCTTGAAAGCAAAGTAGGATCTGCTAAAAATAGACTCTGTTCTTTCAATTAACAATATTACTCTCTCTTCTTAACTGCCTTTGTCAACTTATACTTCTTCACACATTGACTCTTGTTAAGCAATTCGAAGTACGAAGCCAAGATGCTCATACCATACACACACAGCAGATTCTCATCTCCTTTCTCCAGAATTGCTAGTCTGACACTGTTCTAACATGTTCTGCTGTTCTCCATGTTCACATTCTTTCTGTAGCCTTCCTGTTCCTTATGTTCCTACAAGTCTCATGTCACTAATCCTATGTAGGCTTCTCACCCAGTGAAAGAATGCCTAGCGTTGTTCAATACTGAGATTTGTGCCCTTCTTAGGATCAATCTGAAGCTGGAAAAAAAAAAAAACACCTCAATGCTGTGAAAGATGCCTCTATCAAGTATCCGCAAACTACACTTTACTGAATAAGCACATCTCATAGCCTAATTCAGACTTCTCTGTGACAGAAAAGGCATGTACTGCAACAGTTCACTAATTTTCAAGTTCAAAGCATGAGATTAAACATCCTCAAAGAAAATGTCACTAAAAATGTTCAGTGTTGGCTAGCCA
This sequence comes from Penelope pileata, assembly GCA_013396635.1. Taxonomy (NCBI): domain Eukaryota; kingdom Metazoa; phylum Chordata; class Aves; order Galliformes; family Cracidae; genus Penelope; species Penelope pileata. Next base: position 842,251 of record WBMW01005156.1, on the reverse strand, counting down.
AAATATTTTTCACAAGTATTGCTCTCGGGAAGAACTAAACCACTTTGGCTGACAAAATTCAAACAAATTCACTTTGCAACAGGCACTAAGCATGAGAAATTTCAGTCTGACTGGTTAGCTTGGCAAAGTCAGAAATGCCTGAACACAAGATCTTGTAGAAGGAGATATTGACTCCTTAATGACATGCAGATTTATAGAGGGAAGGGGGGAATGGATTCTCCTTCACATCTTTGATTTCTTTGGCTTCTCCTCCAACTTTCCTGTTATTCTTAACTGCTGTTTCAAACAACACATTTTCTCTTCCCTTGATGAGATTGCCAGAGTCTAATGAAGAGAAAATACTGAACATACACTGGAACATATGCTGAATTCTGAATGGTTTCTCTTCTCCATTTTCAACTGCATTTTTTCACAGAGACTTGTGGGTTACCCATACAAAGAAACTTAGATCTACGCTTACTGAAGCGTAACTTGAAAATATTTATCAATTCAGCTAGGATTTTCTCATTTAGAAAAAATGGAAATATAGTGCTCCGCTTACCTCTCTCATCCTCCTTTCCATTTACAATCTTTGCTATGACTTTTTAAATCAATACATATAACAGGTAGGTAAAAATGTGCAGCTATCTACTTTTCTGCTATATGTCCTAGGCACTGAAACTAACCTAGATTTGTGCCTCTGGTGAATGACATTACTCTCCCGGAGCAATTTCATGTTCTTGAATTCTCAGATAATTCTTACTATCTACATCCTTGAGTTTCTAAATTTACATTTGCACTTAGCATTTGGGATCCATTTATTCTATAAAGTACAATCATGTCATATTCCACACAGATTTAGAACAGGAAACATAGTACACCTTTGGATACACATAGCAGAAACATGCCTCCCCCATACAGAAATTCCCTGACTCTCCTGCAGCTGGGGAGTCTAAACACTGTTTCCATCTCCACAGGAAAATCTGCATCACCAAAACATGTAAGATACCTGTATCCTACATTCAAAAGCACGTGGGTGGAAGATTTTAATTGATTTTAAAACTTGATGTGAAATAGCTCAGAAAACAGCAACCATCTAAGATGAGGCCTGACAAATGCCTAGAAAGACAGCATTGTCAGACCAGAAAATATATTTGCTCTTTTAGGCAGTCCAGAATAGACTTCCGTCTCCTCTGCTGAGCCTACCTACAGCATAATATTCTGAAGAATTTCTGTCATATCACTTTCCAATCACAGAAGTGTTACAAAAAGCATCAGACTACTAGCTCATGGCAGCTTAAATTTCTTTCAAGATTCACCTTTCAAATATGTCATGGAAATAAGAATGAAAAGTTTCTGCAAATTAATAAGAATCAAGAGATCTTGCTGGAAATAGTTCTAGGAAACCCTTAAAACAATCCTCGGGCAAAATAATTGCCTTCACTTCAAGCTGAAGTAGTAATGGCCAGAGAAAGTTTAATCCCTTCAGACTACTCGAACACAGTAGGAAGTTTGTTAAAACCTGTAGAAAGGAAGAAGGCTTTATTAATTAGAACACTTGATGAAAAAACATAATAGTAAAACTGTAAATGTTTTGGGTGTCAGTTTACACACACAGAAGTGTGCTTTCAGTGGAGGAAGTACAAGTCCGTTAAAAAAAAAAAGAACAGCCTATATTTTGAGATTAAAGTTAATTTAACCAAAATATAAATAAGCATCATTTTTGCACACAATTTATCCATAGCTTAAAAAAATAAGCTAACAGAAACCAGACTGAATGACTGAACTAATAACTGAATAGTGACTGAATTTTTTTTTTTTTTTTTTTTTTAAAAAAAAATAGAAGTAGCCTTACTGAGATATATTTGGCAATGTTCATAGTACACTTGGGAGCAGAAGAACCTACAGGTACTATTAAATCCCTTGGAATACCCAGAATACTTCAGCTTGATAAACCTGGGACAGTTCTGATGAACTCTTTGGAAATACTTAAGAAATGTACACCCTGAAAATAGGAACTATACTCATATTCTGCATGAATGGAAAGGCTGCTGACAACAAAAACTTAGCCAATCCCCAAGCAAACGGGCCCTCCCAGCTCACTTCCCTTCCTTATATTACATGATGTCACATGGTATGGAATATTCCTTTAGTCAGTTTGGGTCAGCTGCCCCTTTCTTGTCCCCTCCCAGCTCCTTGTGGCCCCTCCTAGCCTCTTCACTCTCCTGGCAGAGACATACAAGTGTCCTTGGTTCTGTTCAACGCTGTCAGGTGTTATCAGCCTTGTTTTCCAAAACACAACTTTGTAGCAGACACTAGGAGAGAAAGTTTCAATTGGAAACTAAGACCAAAAAAAGACGTATAACTTGTACCTTGCACAATCTTCTCTCAATATAATTGAAAATTTAACAAAAGTAGATTTGATGTGGACATACATGAGAAATGGTAATCTTTTTAAGTGAGCAACTGAAGAGAAAGACTTCAATGAACTGAACCAAGACAACACTCATTCTGAAAGACCCTATGATTTCAATATTTTAAATACTTCATAGTAGGGAAAAAAAAAATTGATGAATACTTATCCAGCAGCCTTTTGACAATGCCAGCAGTGAAAATGATCAGTCATGGATCACGAAAACATAAGGAAATAAGAAATTCTGAAATGTATTATCTTTGATGTTGTATGCTTAGGTTAGAATTCATTCATTCTGAGCAGAAGATGAGGGATAGGAATTGTTTGTTTCCTACTTGTCTCCTACAGATGAGGACTATAGGCATGTTTCAGATGAATTCAGAATCTCCAATTCACAATTCTCAGATATTTGGAGCTGAACAAAGCTATTTTTACCTGTCTCCTGTCAGCTCTGCCCTTTTGGACAGCTGTATAATGTTTCTTGCCTAAGCAGTTCTAGTGGCAATGACATGGTGGGTGAGGTGATCACATCTGTAGAAAAATTCTGATATTAAGATTGAAATGAAGGTTGTTGTGCTTTGCAAGCATTGATGAAATCATCCTGTCTGTCTGTCATACTGCGCCTGTCAGAGATAACTTGCTACAGGAGTGGTTTAAGCATTCCTCCAATACAAATGGGTCAGACAAGAAAATCTCTTACAAGATGATTTGCAGATTAATTTTGAAAGTTTTTCAAGGAAACAAAACAACACATTTAATTGGAGTGAAAAACTGATAATCAGGGCAACCATATTGGTATAAATAATTTAATATCAGCGGTGTTTAAACATACACTAGCAGTTATGCGCTAGAGTTATTTCAGACTTTCGTGGAATACACACATTTGTAATGATAACTTGCACTTATTACTAAATGAACCTTGTTATCAAAGTAAAATGGGACCTAGATATTTTGCATTTTCCTGAACACTTTTTGAGTTTTTAGATAAAATGTAACCCTACCTGTTTTTAACAGTTTTGCAAGCCATTCAGTGAGAAAAATGAGTTTTTGTGTTTTACAGAGGATAAACATCCTGTTTCAGGAGTAGCAGTAATTAAAAGAAGCAATAGACTGAGAGGCAAACAAGCATCTGCTGAGATGATATAGACAAATTCTCACTAAGTCTCTGGCCAAGTTAGACACAGATAGCACTGCATGTGAAAATGAAAACAATCTTGACAAGGTAGATAAAGAGAAGAAAGCGTCTGTTTCAAGCTAAAGGGTCTTCATCAGGAGGATGTCAGCTGGAACAGAAAAAGAATCCATCAACTCCAAACCTGAAGACTGAGATTGAGGAGGGCAGTTTGTTTGTTCAATTATACTCACCACTGGACTTCAGGATTTTTTTTTTTGTATTGCTGAAAACACTGAAGGCTATATTAATCTTAACAGTATAAGGCTTTGTCTAGAAAGTGGAATCAAAGAAACTATTTGATAATCTGGTGGTAGAAATAAAGGCTAGGAGAAGTCATTCAAAGTCTACGGTCCCATTTGATTGTTAACACAGCGAGTTATAATTACTGATCATACAGGGGGGAAAAAAGCAAAACATACTATTTTGATTCAGAATGCAGAGATTCATTCCATGTATATTTCTAAAGACTGGAAAATCTGAAATTCCGTAAAGGGAGCCCAGCTTTTTTTTCTTAGAAAAAGTAATCTTCAAATACATAAAGAAATGTCACTTGTGCTTTGTGGTCCCTGTTCCTTGGAAATGTCAATGTCTTGCCATACCTAGCAGTTTGCTTTTCAAAATCTGCCTTAGAATTACGCTGTCTCCTCAGGCTCATAGGTAAATTGCTGGAATTATAGCATAATGAGCTATCTGTAGACATCCATCCAGAGTAGACCTAGGGTAGGTGAACAACCTACTTGTAGACTTCAAACAAGACAAAACCAACTTTCTAGTTTAAGTACAGAAAAGCAGCCTCCTCATTTAACTCTCTATATTGTCCAGCATTCTACACTCCAAAAGTTCATTCTGGGCTATGAACAAATGCAAGGAATAATTAGAAAAATCAATTATTCAATGAGTTAAGCACAAAGCTCAATTTCACATGCTTACTAAGAGTAAAGAAAAGTAGAACAGATGTAGATCTGTGTTCTAGATAAAAAAAAAAAAAAGACAGTGAAATGTTATAAGACTTTGTGCATCGTTATGACAAAGTTTTACACTGGAAATTTAAATGCCTAATATCCATTAAATGTGTATATATGGTATTTTCTAATCCCTACAGAATAAAAAAAATAATTCTATATCTTGATGTCTCAACTTCGTTTTTATTGTTGTCCTAACCTGAAGATTACAAGTTGAAGAAATTCAGGCACATTTCTCTTTACTTTCAAAAGAGTTAAGTAATCCATTAATGAGCAGCACAGCTAGAAATAGATCCCAAATTGGAGATTCATATATGAGGGATGCTCTGAAAGTAATGCCTCCTAATTATATTGTCTCATTCTGTCGGTGGTATGGCAGTAGAGGTCGAACCTTCCCACCAATATTCTGTTACATTTTGTTGCCATGCAACAGATGGCAACAGAGGAGCAGTCTAACACAATGGTGTCTGACACAGAAGCGTAGATGAAGCAAACATGTAGAATTCCTCCATGCAGAAAAATGGCACCCATTGACATTCACTGACACTTGCTGAATGTTTAAAAAGACCAAACAGTGGGTGTGAGCACAGTGAGGGTGTGGGTGGCATGTTTCAGCAGTGGCAACAACAGTGTGTCACCTGCGCTGGTGCATTTTTTTTTTTTTTTAAAAGCACAGCATGCAGGCTCTTGCTCATTGCTGCTGAAAATGCATAGCTAATGGTGGCAATTATGAAAAATTGTGTTTTGTAGCTGAGAATTTGCTCCAAATAGTATCATTTTCTTTGTTGTAGATCCCATCAAAATAAATGGGAGATGTTATTTTTGGAGCAACCTACATACAAATAAGCCCAATAAATTACACTCAAGAGAAAATGGCTCACTTCCTCAAGCCGAAAAACTTGAAAGAGGTGAATCTGTAAAAACTAGTCTTGCTGATTGCTATATTAGTACTTAATGAAACCAGGAAGAAACATTTCACAATAAGGACACTGACATTTAAGAAGTTTTTGCTTATATATTAACTATATTTTGTATGCGGACCAAGACAGTATCTGTTCATTTAGTGCAGCCCAGGTAAGCCAAGAGGTTGCACACCCATGGCTTAGGGAGATAATGTCTCGCCTTCCAGCGAACATGGGGTTGTTTACTAGAAATTCCTCTCAACATATGATGTTTCACTTCTGTATTTCATACAACATGGACAAACATGCTATCCATATAGAATTATTCCTGCTTTCTACAGTCCTATAGTTGGGCACTGAAACAAACAAAGGTTTAAGTAGATACAAATACTCTCTGCACTCATAACTATGCGTTGTTTTCTCATTTCATTTTTCTTTCATACTTCTCAATAGTATATAAACAAGTACTTGATTATCAAGCTGTGTGTGGAAATATGATTTCCAATTAACTCCCAGGTTATACTTCTCAACAGTCAGGTCAGAAGCTGAGCAGCCCTCTGCACATTATAAAAAAAAAAAAAGAAAAAAACAATAACACAACACCTAAAAGCTCTAAATATGCACAGAATTGATGAAATGATACATTTATACATTTGAGGGATAAAGATACATAAGAGCAGTTGAGGCAGAGAAGAAAAATTCAGTGAGAGATAATCTTATGATATAGATCTGCTACAATAATATAGTCATATGTAAAGATTTATGTGCTTCTCATAGATTGAAATGCGGTTTGCCTCTACCCAAGTACTGTGTGGTCTTTGTTTATATACCATTTTTTGTCAGATAAATAGACTAATAGGTAAAGGTAGCTATGAATTTCAGAAGAGCAAAAGGTGCTCCAGAATATTTAGGAAAAAAGTAGAAGACAGGTCTTTTCTTGGGAAATCATGCATAACGGCTTCCCCAAACATAATCCCTTTTAATAGTGTCAAATTCTCTCATAAAATGCATTCACACTGCCATCAACAACATGGGAAATGCTGATCCACACATCTGAAAGAAAAATCTTGTTTCAAATTAGACCTTTAAAAACAATAGTATTGCAGAGGGACAGCTCAGAATAAGTGTATTCATAAATGTAAGTTGTAAGGATCTCATTAGTTATCTTCCTTAGCAATATTGTCACTTAATAGGAAAAACAGCATACAGGGTATAATTCTGCCATTTTTCATTACAGACAAATTCCTTCTTCTAAGAGAGGATGAAAATCAGTTTCATTAATTAATGGGTTTCATTTAGAGAAGGAGATTAAATATTTCTAGAAGAACAAATTTCAGCATATATTTCAATCATGTAGACTACCTACCTAAGACCATTTCTAGACAAAAAAGTATATTGGATGAGACAGTTTCACACTAGTCATGCCCTAGTTTGTCTTTTTTTTTAGGCACTGAAATTTAGATGAAAACTTATTTAAATTAGAACTGTCCTCTCCTCCTCCTCCCCCCCCTTATTTCTTTCTTTCAATTCTCAATTTTGACTGGAATGCTCTAAGAGCAGCACTTAAACTAATTGCAATTTCTTGCTTTTGCTTCACCCACCCTTTTCACTTTACCACTTTGTATCTTCACATAAAAGGAAGGGTGACCTGCTTCCTCTGAAGGTGACGCTAATGCAGTTCAGTAAATGGCATAGAGAATGGGGTGACCTAAAATGGTGCAAGCCATATCAGAAAGGCATTTCATTTTTTCCTATTATAAAAACAAAGTTTTCCTTTTAGCATGTTTATTGAGCTGAAGTAGCATAATGTAAAGTAACATAGACTTAAGCAAGATGACCTCATTCATCATTCTGGGGTCAGATAAAGATGTTGGAAGCATTCTGAGCACTAGTTAAAGAAACAATTTTTCATGGAAGAAATTTGTTAATTCCTTTGGGATTGACTCTTCTTCCTTCAGCAGTATGCTATAGTTTCAGCAAAACCTCTATGTTAGCTCTCAGCATTCACACAGCACCTGTGCAGAGACAGTTGTAGCCTGAAGAAATGTTAACTGCATTCAGCAGTATGGAGTAAGGCTCTACACCTGCTCTGGTCTCATAGATGCTAAAGAGGAAAAGCAGCCACCACAGCAGGCAGAGGTATTACACTAGATTTTGGATCAGACCAATAATTCTGAGAGGAGCACAGCTGTTTTGCCACAATTGACTACATGTAAATAATTTGAATGACCAGCATTTTTAGGCTTTTAGTTACTTCTCCTGCTAGTCAAAATTACTCAGATGTGCTAAAGAACAGTGTTCAGGAAGAACTGATGCGGGGTAGACAAGACAGCCAGCTGCTAACATGGAGATGTGCCTAAGGGTTCAGAGCAAACAGTACTTCTCACAACTGCTCCACATCTGACCATATGTTGTTCATCTGTTCATCTCCCCAACCATTCATTCGGGCTAGAATGGTGAACTGTGCCAAATAAGTTTCCAAGGGAGTTTTCCTTCAAAGATACAGGCGTAGAGGGTTGTATTACCTGAGCTATACCAATCTGACCTCTCCCCTCCAGGCATCTTTGATTAAGACGACAAAACTTCAGATGTTCTGCCTTAACTACCTTCTTGTCTGATCCAATTCCTCACCCAGATAGTTGACTTCTATAGTCACTTTAATTCCCTTTTCAAGGCTATTGTTTAAGAGCCCAAACCTCTGAGTGCTCATCTCTTTTAGCAAACTAAGTTAGACAAAGTTTTTCTGATCTCCTCTCCTCTTGGAAAACCTGCTGATATAGAGCAGTCAGCTCAAAGCTTCCCTCCATTTTATAAGAACAGACAGTTTTGTAGTTGCTACTCAGACAAAAGGTATTTCTAACAGCAGTTAGACATTAACTCTTTTTGGAAAGTTTCCAGATGTTGCTTTAATTCATTTGGTAGATCCTCCTGACTCAGTTCTAGGTCTTGTTTTAATCCTTTTTGTCTTATATCAGTTCCTTTTGGCTATTTTTGTATCTATGAGTATCTACATTATTTATTGCATATCGATTCAATCACAATATGAACACGGAATCTGCTTTGTTGGAAAATAGATCTCGCTGCTAACAGTAGTTTCACCTCTTTCCATCCCAAGAAATCAAATATTTCTGATCCATTGTATTGCCTTTCTTAGCCAGGAAAATTGATTCTGTTAGTGAGGTATGTCTTGTGATGAAGTCTTACTAAAACAGTGAAGAGTCCTATTCACTTAAATGCAGAAGGCATAAAATACAGGAGATGCTTCCTAGATCTGAAACTCACTTGTTTGTACTGTATCCCAAAGCTTTTCCCAGAGCTATCCTTTGCCCTCCTTCCTCCTAAGACCCAGCCCGGCACAGGCAAGGACAACTTGAGGAAGGCAGGACCTTGACCCAGGGCCAGCTGTCTGGTTCCCCAGCAGTTTGCTCTCCAAGGTGTCACTGGCTCAGGTATTGGCTCAGTCTCTGCAGGCACCAGCTGCTGATCCAGAGCCCAGAAAAAGGAACTTCAACTGTTCTCCCCTGACTGTCAGGCAGTTATTGCAGCTATCCACATCAGTGAGGTTCACAACTGTCCACAGAGCAGACATCACTAGGTGCTACCAACACCATTGGATCATGTTCACTTTAGATTACGTTCACTTTAAGAGTCATTTACCTCTGGACTAAGACAAAAGCAGATTCTTTAGTTTGAGGATTGGGATTTTTCCTTTTCAACAGGATGTGTAGTAGTTCTGGGCTTTTTCACACAAAAACCTAAACTTAATTTACACCTTTTTATTGGCTGACAAGTAACAATATGCCCACAGAAGTAGTCTTATTTCTTCCTCACATTTTGCCTCTATATATTTCTTTTTCTGAGCTTTTTATCATCATTGTTCATATATTATTTGAAGGAATATTTACTAGCAAAGTACCAAAACCCAGACTGTTCGTCTTTTACCACAATTGCCTGGAGATCTTAGCAAAGAATGAGTTCTTAATCATTTTGGAGATAAATGAAATAGAAATACCGAGCTCCTTTAAGAAGTGTAAACAACTTCAACACTATCAAAAGCATGTTTTGTTTAGAAGAACCTGTTGACAGCAGTATGAATCCAAAGTAAGCAGTAATAAATCTGACAACCCTATGTAAATGAATTTTTTTTGAAAATCAACAGAAGAAAAAAGCAATATCTCTCTCTAACCTACCCTCACAAATAAAGTAAAACATTAATGTCACAAAGCATACTTTATCCCTGATTTTTCTACAGATGCAGCTTTATGAGAATTAATAAGGAGTCATTGAAACCTAGTACTGCTTCAAATGGCAGAGCCTTTTTCACTCTTTCAGGCATGTGCAGCACTTAACACATGGAACAACATAACCTCTTTTTGTATTTGTAATCTTTCACCATCCTGACTTCTGTAGCATTTACTGATTTCCACCAGGTAGAAGTACAAGTAAGTTTATGATAAGGTTCATATTACCTTACAATATATTAACTCCCACAATCAAGAACGCAGTTTGCTATAAGTAAATTCAAAGTACATAAGAAAATCATTGACTTCAGCTATTCAAAATTGAATTTTACACTGCCTTTGTTGAACTTGCTTTTCCAAAGGAAATAATTTTTGGTCAAAGAAGAGCTACAGTTATTCCTATGTTATTTGACTATTGCGATCTTGTGTGACTTGGATACCAACACATATAAAAAAAATATCCAGAGATGTTTTCTAATCAAAATCATACAAACCTCTTACAATCAAATATTTTTCGATGTTTACACACAGCAATTCACCTCTTTTTCAGCCTCTTCTACTTGCAAACGGCTTCATTCAGGAATTGAAAGATAAAAATCCTTCCAAATTAAAGTTCTTATACCACTGTAGCACTTCAAGTTTAAGTATCTTAATATCTCATATTCTTAAATTTTCAGTGGTTGGATCACTTGAACATACCCTTCACATTTGCATATTCAGAAGGAAATTTACGTAATTCATTATGTGACTCTTGTTGCAGAATAGGATATTAGCAGTAATATTCGTATTGCATTAGTGGCTACAGGTAAAGTCAGCCTAAAGGCCCCACAGCATTAATCAATACAAAGACAGTTGCAATTTGAGGAGAACTTAAGCATTGAAACAAAAACATGGTTGTTTAGTTGAACACATTAACACTTTCTAAAGGCCAACTCTCAAACAACATTTAATATCCACTTTCTGTTTCCATTTTGTTCTAAACAAAGTAGAGGAACAACTAGGAATTTTCTTTCAGTTTTATCTTTTTAGACTAAAAAGACACTTTCTACTCACTGGTTGAAAAACTTAAGTTTTTTCTGTGTGTTTTCTTGCTACAGCCGCAACAGGAAGGCAGAAAATATGGCTTAAATGAAGTGAGCAAATATAACAGCAAAAATAAGCAAGAGACCACAGACACTGAGTGTTCTCAGTGCTATCTCAAAGGCACCCCTTGTCAGATCCACTTCCACATAGAAAGACCCAAGGTACCTTCCAGACACTGAGAACAATGAGCTTCCTAGTGCATCCACATTTTAACTCCCTCTTTCACAGGCACATCCAAAATCTGAATTGCTTTGATAGATTCCAGTCCTCTTTCAGCTGACACTAATTCAGTAGGCTCTGGACCTCTCCTTCCATCAGCTATTCCATAAGCAGAGACCCCCTTTAGTCAAGGCAGGACATATCCAAGATTTTCAGCACATACTCTGTTCTCATTAATCCAGATATTTCAGCACTAAGCAAGATGACATCTCCAGCAACTGTAAAACTTACCTGAGAAAAGCTACCCTCACACACAGGTTTTAATACTCTGTGTTATCCTTGACTCTGCTTGAGGCAGACCATAAATGGAAGTTATATAAAATGATATGCAGCTATGAAAATTAGTTCACTGCGTAATTTGCATAAAGTATCATCCATGACATTCATTGAATATCACAGTAATAATTATAGGTGAATACCCATATGCTTGCAGGATGTAGGCCTAAAAATACAGTTTTGGGCATGATATAGAGCCTCCAGGGGATATGCAGTCTAATTAAAACTGCAGAAAGTGTTCTGATCCAAAACCCAACTTCTTTTTCCCAAAATTTATTGAAAACTTTAATTAAGATGACAATTTTGTTTTGTTATCCCTATACCGGTTCTATTCAAATGTAGTTTAAAAACAGCTAATCATTACGAGACTACACCTTTCTCTTTCTTTATGACTGGAAAACTTTGGACCTCATCACACATCCCACCTCTACCCTTCTCATGAGGGCTTCATACTATCCACATCAGAATGTATCTTCCTAGTTATCTGTTTTGCAAACAAAGCAGTGAAATTGCTTCAGACAGACTTTCAGCAATCCCATACAAAGTATCTGAGGGCTTAATAAAAAGCGTAAACAAAAGTTTCACAAAAGTTCTGACTCACACAACCAACGAGCAGCAATCCGACAACACTCCTCCAAAGAGCAGCTGGTCTCTGAGAAAGATAGGTTCTTCTCTGTGGCTGGCTCTTAAAGGAGCCCAGGGCAGCCCCACCCTGGGTCCACCCCTGCTGGTCATCTGGAGAGCACAGGTGCAAACAATGTGCCTGTGCTCCCCAGGCCAGCCACAGCCCTTACTCCAGGTGCTCAATCACAGATTCAGGTAGTGACCTAGCACTCCCCTACACCATCATTAGAAAACATGAAGTCTCAATTTCTGCTCTGTTTTCGCAGATATATTTCCCTAAATTGCCCCTCTTCTGACAGACATAGATGTTTCTCTTATCACTCTTCCTATGATTTAAACAGAGTTTTTTCCATCATTCTTCAGAGCTATGATGTATCACTAGTTATGAAGTGTCTTGGTGAGACGGAAAATAAAAGACAAGAACTCAGTATGTAAATTTAATAATTACTTCTTAAATCTCTGTTCTTGGTTTATCATAGCAGAGTCTTTACTCTTTATCAGGATATTTATGCTGAACATTAAGCAGTTTTATAATATGTTCATACCTGCAGGTAATTCTAAATACCACTAATTTTAAATACCTCCAAAGATTTAGTTCTATGTCTTTGGAAAAAAAAAATAGTACTTTGATTAATGAGTACTGAAAAGAGAATGATACCAGATACTCTGTGCAAAAAAGAAAAAGAAAAGAAAAAGTATTATATGTCACCTATTGATATGAAATGAATTCACAAGAAAATGGTGTTTATCTACAGCAAACCTACTGTCACAGTGCCAGTCTCCATGCTCAACCTTTCAAAATTGTCTTCTACCCTCTTTGGCACATGGTCTGCAGTGAGAAAAAGTTCAATACACTTCTGATTTGAAAGGCAGTATGAAGAAGTGAGGGTACAAATAGAAGCATTAGAATGTAGAATGAACATTGTTACATGTCACCAAACAAACAAGTGGATGTACAGCAAGAAATTTATGACAACAACCATAGAATAAAATGTATCCCCAGCTGGAAATATATCATTCACCAATATAAAGAGCTCAGAAAAACAAACATCAGGAGGCAAGAGACAGCAGAACCTCAAATTATATCTACTGAACATCCTAAAAAGCAGGGTCCGCAAAAGCTAGTGACAGCAAGAGGTAATGACTATTGTGGCTCTTTACATCACTAACTATGTATTTACCACAAATCACTCATTACATACACCTCCATTATCAGCAAAAGAAAAAAAAAGGTTTTTTTTCTTTTTTTGTTTGAAAACTCCTGTGGGAATAGTGAAGGAATGTGGTGATAGCATCAATATTTCATGTTTGTTCTTGTTGCAGGGGAATTTAGGTGGGGTGAGAACAGTACCAAACCACTTAGGGACATGTTATTTAAAATGCAGTTGCTAAGCAGGATGAGCACAGCAAGTGACTGCAATTGCTATTCTACAGTTTCTAATCTGCGACAGTCACCATGCATTAACAGGGGTCAAGGCTCCTGACGCTCCTCTCCAACTCAGCACTGTAACCCAGAGGACCAGGACTCTAGCTTCTCCAAGGTCCCATTCTGTGGCCTGGCCTCAGTATTTCCTGGCTCCACTTCAGGCCCAGTCTTCTCTATAATATCAGAGGTCCATTTATGTGTTTCCCAGCTTTCTTGGTCTAATAAAAGGGGATACTCATTTATTTATTACTTTTGTTATAAAAAGTTGGACGTCAATAACAGTTGCATCTATTCCTTTTTCATTTTTCAGGTCATTATCAACCCAGTTAGAGCTGGACTATATTTTTCTATTAGTCAAATATATAATGAAACACTAGCCAATACTATGTTTCTGGGAGGTACTACTTTCAGATAGGCTTCAGCCTGTGACAATTCTGCATTGTACAGCAAGCTTCATACAAAGATCTGCAGGAATTTTACATGAATGTTGACATACCTATGAGGTCATATGGAGATTAATCAGTGAAAGTTTTAGATGTAAATTACTTCTTGTTTGTTTGTTTTGCTTTCTCCAACTATGTGATACAAAGGCTTGTTCATGGGTTTCTCTCTTCCAGCGTAAAATTACAGTTCTCTAATCTACACTCCTTTGTACTCAAGTAACTCCATAATTCCTACGAAGTGCAAGAAAACTGTTTAAATGCCTTACCAAACTGATATCCACATGATTCTAAATAATTCAGAAAAAAATAAAATAAAATCAACACATTACCTTGCAATTTGTTGATACAAGTGCACAGACTGCATATATTTACATTTTACAAAGAAAATAATTGCCATGTGATTCACAAAAACTATCTGTAAATTAATCACAGAAGCAAAAAACAAATTGCCCTCTTCATGAGGCTATTAATTATTCAGTGAAACTGCTTTCATGAGAAATGAGAGGTACTTCGTGACTTGATACCATGGTGACAGGTATGTAACCATGTTACGGCTCTGGGTCACGTTCTTGGTGTAGATCAGTATAGCTTCACTGAAGGAGCTGGAAGTATGCCAGTTTATATTTGCTGTTGACATAGCCTTCTGCCCATACTGTGAAATTATCCTTAAGTAGTTTGTCTTCCTCTTTTTATGTAAGTTTATACAAGCTCAGGCTCAGAGGAAGCTCTGCCAAATTCCCCCTTAAGGTGCAGAACTATTCCAGTTAATGGCTGATACAAGGATATTTTTAAATTAAAAGTCTTTTATCTGGGTTATTAGTACGTAGAGGTAGATAAATTTGTCTGATTTGATTTCAAATCCATAGAAGCATCATAGGTTCAAAAGGTTAACCGAAACACAGAAGTTATCAGATTCATATTGACTGAAGAAATCCTGTGAAGAAAGCATAACGAGTAGAGAGAGGAAACAGAGAATATATATAAAACCTAGAATTAAACAAAAATGGCATATAAGCAGAGAGGAATAGATCAAAATTAAAACTGCTTTTCTTATTTGAAATTAATTGTTTTGACCTTTCAAAATGGACTTCTCTTCAGAATCATACGAGATCAAATTGTCACTCCTGTTAATATCTCTTTGTGCTGCTGCAATGTTAAAGTGATTCTGAACAGATCACACTCTGAAGATTTTATTAGCGGAAATTCTTCCCTGCAATATGCTGTAAGATGTTGAGGTAATGGAAGCCCAGCTCATTTCTTGGGTCAAATGTGCTGGGGAGGAGGAGAAGAGGTTATGATTTATAATCCTGCTTATTCATTTTCAATGTTTTTGTTAAAAGTTTGTATAAGTTTCTACAGGCTTAAACTAACTTTGTATCACTATCAAACAGTCATATATGTTTTTCTCAACTCCAAGGAAATGGTCTTTCACATTCTCTCTAGCAAATAGGATTTTAAAAACTGAATAAAATTTAAAATCAGTTGTTCTTCATGTCATTGCTAGTATTTGCATTTCATTCAGCCCAGACAACTGCCATTTCACACTCCCTTCATGCTTAGCTTCAAACTATATTTTCAGATGCTAATCCAATACTGCATTTTCTGTCTGACATTTCTGCATCTGAACTTTTTCCTTCAAGTTTCATAAGATTTATCATTACATTGCCTCTGAGAGTCAAGCAGTTTACATTTTTGTGCTTCTCAGAGCCCTAAACAGAGAAGTCACTAGCATCCTTACAAACACTCCCTGCTCGTTTCTGGATATCTAATGTAACTGGATGGCTTTAGCCTCTTCATGCTTTTGTTTTTCTCATCACAGGTATTCTGGATATTCTGCTATAAACCACCCCTGCACACACAACATTGGTGAAAAAAAAATGTGATAAAAAATAAAGCAAACAAGCAGGGGTATAAAACTGCCAAGAACACGGCCATTATATCATTTGGCTTCTGAATGATTTTTTTGCAGAATTATCCTTGCAATAGGGACAGGATGCTGAGCAAGATTCATTCAGCTTAGTGTTTATATTCAGGATCAAACTGCTGTATCTGTGGAATAGGAAAAATCCAGGTCTTCCACATTCATAATCACTAGAATAATAAATGCCATTTCCTATGTTGGCAGCTTCACAAGACTAGCCTTGAGGATTTTTTTTGTTGATTTCTTTGCCTTCACAGCTTAAACTGTTCAGCAGATTCAACAAGAATTCATGAGCTTTTTTGGAATAGCAAAACTGTATTTTTTGTAACAAATACACCATTCATTTTTAGAAAGAACGTTAAAATCTGGCTGCAAGACTTGTGTTACATCTGGACTGTCAGAATTCTTGAATTTCATGTCTCTTGATTACATTTTCCTGTAAAAAACATGTGATAAGACCTACCAGAAGAAACAGGTGACTTAGATAAGAAAAAAAATATGATTAAAAAAAAAATACCAGAAGATATAATTTCACTTATCTCTGCTTTTTTTCAGTATTTAATGATGTTTCTCACTGTTCATTAAGAATGCAAAGCACTGAAAAAAAAAAAAAATTAAAGCAAAACACTCCACTGCTATACTCAAAACCCAGAAACCTGAAAAAAACTGCAGAGTGGTAATCTCTCAGGACAGGCATTTTAGCTTCAGCAACATAAACATCTCTTGTTAGGTGACGTTTCTTCGTAAGGTAAAAGCTACGTTGCTTTTTTAAAAGGTCACTTTGAGCATGTTGAAAGGGGTAAATAACATGAATCTGAGCACCACATCAAAGAGATGGATGAGGTGTGACAAGGGATTAAAAAATTTTTTTTCTGAACTATAAGTCAAAATTTAAATGCTTCATTGACATACACAAAATTTTTAAAAAAGAAGATGGTTGAAAATATTTTTCAATGTACTGCAGATTAACAGTCCAGATGACTGAAATTAGATGAATATTGAACTTTATTTTAGATCAAATAGAAGAAAAAAGTTTCAGAAAAATATAGAACATACTGGGAAGGTCTTCTTCAGCCGTATACTTGTAAAATATCATTCGATATTTAAGGTTAAAGACAGCTTTGTTATTTCAGTGACAAAGTATAGCAATGGTTTGCAGCAAATGATTGTCAAGCTGCTTCCAGTGTTCACTGTCAAAATCTATAAAAATCAAGCACATGGTGTCTTACAAGTCTTGAAGAGAAACAACTGTAAAACATCCAGAAAAGAAAATGTCTTCCTTTTAGATTTAATGAAATCATAATTGCGTGAAATTTTGTATTGAAATAGACATATGCTCTATTTGTCCAACTTGTTGTCCAGGTGCTAAATTCTAAATACTTCTAATGTTATGCTCTCTAAAATGCTTATTTATGTTTTCCAGAAAAGGCCAGAATTTTCAAGAGAAATTAGTATCTCATTTTTAGAGACTGTACATTCTGTTAATTACTTTTCTATATGTGCTTGTAAGTTTTAACGGACAGTGACAATTGTTGTGAGTCCTTTTCCAGAGAAATCATATGCATATGCACAAGGTAGAAATCAAACATGCATTGCTAAAAATATAGATACTTAAGGCCAGACTAGGTCTTTGAATATTTTCAGACTAAGTAAAAAGAAGCCTGTTTCTCTGTTCATTCTGGTAAAGGCAAGAAATGGGATCACTTCCTTCAATGTCGTAGCTGTCATACACATGGATCTTTCATTTACCTCGGGTAACTCACATATAATTTGACAGTTATGGTATAAATATTTGTGAGAATGCTATTAGCATTAAGGCAGTGCAAAAAAAGTGCCTTACTGTACTGCGATTAGGCCACATACTCATTTTAACAATGTGATCCAAAATAAGATTTATTGCTTTGTTTTCTGGTGATATTAACACTCCAAACCTCTTCTGCTATATCTCAGTAGATCTAGATGGTGGAGCAACAACAGAATTCTAGGCAGAGAGAGAGTTTAGTTGAAGGAATAACAAGGTGCCTGGCTCTCCAAGATAAAAAAAAGGTAGCAGCAATAGAGATGGACTTTTTTTCCTTCTTGAAGAAAATTCAGGGAACCACTACAGCTCATAAGAAACTGAAGTGAAATCTAAAGTTCAATTTGTAACAATTGTCTTGGTATCAAACAAACTCTTGGAAGCTGTCATTCACTCTTTCTTTTCCTAATACTCATTCTGTTAGTTTCTAACAAAAAAAAAATTTGGAAGAGGTGAGTGAAAACATGCAAAAAATACTTTTTTTTTTTTTTAATGATAATTAATTGCACACAGGATATTTATTTTCATTAGGTAGGTTTTTGTTTGTTTTTAAGAAATACAGATAATACAGCTTGTTCAGCAGAGGAAATTTTTTTTTTTTGCTAAAGGCGGCTTTTGAGTATCACTGAGAGTGAGTCAATGGAAATAGCAGAATCAATTGAATTGGTTCTTTACAGAATAAATCTAAAGCATCCATAAAAAAACCCGCATGCACACAACTCTAGAAGAAGAAAGGACTACTAGACCCTCTCGTTAGAGATTGGATTAAGCTTTATTCTAACTGAAAACATAACCTTTATACGTTGCACAGAATAGCTCAAATAAATCAGTACATTGAATGAAGTTTAAGCCTCCATCATAAACACAGGCTAGTGTCATTGGCCAAACAATAGGAGAAAGGAGTTTCATGTAGAATCTGAACAGAAAATTTTCTTTGAACAGTCTTTTGCTAGCTATGTATATTTGACAATGGCAGTAAAGAATGAACTGGCATATTCATGGAAGAACTAGTAGTTTTGAACAAGAAAAAGTCTAAGAAAGCTTTTAGGTGAACCGATCACTAAGAAAGTCTTGGAGATGGAAGAAAAATCTGTCTCTTATTACTCGAATCCCTCAAAGAACATTTTAAGGAGCAAAACAGCAGTACACATTTCTCACAAGCAAGAAGTATAAAAAACACTTTTTTCCACCCTCTCATCAAGGAAACCCAAAAGCCTAGAATTTTGACCAATGGCAAAGACCATACTGGATTAACCATTAAAGTGGGCCACAATTTCAGTTCTGCCTTCTTAACAAAATGGTAGTACTGTTTACTTAATATTAAGGACAGAGGCAAATATAAAAAAATAAAATAGAATCTTGCAAATTAAACTATACAAAAGACGTCTGGCAACAGCTGCCCTGGATCCACAGTTAGTATTAGTTAATGTGCCTGTGAAGGTTCCTATTCAGCCAGAAAAAATTCTATTCAGTCCATGCACCCAAACTTGGGAGTTCAGAGGCTGTTTTGAAAATTCTGTCTATTCTGAAATACATAAATCTCAAATTGCTGATTTTTGTACAAGAACAATTATATCATTTATAGCTACCATTTAAATATTTTATTTTTATCCCCACTACTTTCGATAAATCTGCTACCAGTAAGTTTTCTCTGGATTGTTGCAGATGATGTCACAGACTACCTTTAATTTTTTAAATCTTATCCTTAAAGTTCAATGAGGCATGTACCAGAGATGTGATATTAAGTTTGTTCATCCTTAAAAAGCCACTATCCTGATGGTCTTTGTCATAAATCAGTAGTCTGAATCTGAAGACAACTTATAAAATTTTATAATACTGTATATGACAACAGTCTCATTTATTAAAACACCTTCCCCACTTCAGTGGGCTCAATGTGGACTCATGAACTAATCCACTCAAAACCAATTGCATGTCCAAAACATGAGACAATATGCAATAAGAATATGAGACACTGAGAAAAATATTCTAATATAGATATATTTTACACAAACAGTATATTTGCAGCAAATATAAATTATGATTAATCTGTACTTCTGAAATTTCATTTATTCGGTGTATCACTTACAGGAAATACAGACCAAGTTAAAGGCTGCATAAAAAGTACCTTATCAGAGAGAATTTCAAACTTATGGATAAGAACGGAAAAACATGTATTGTCTTTCTGGATTTTCACTAATGAAACAGAAGAGTTGCAACAGACAATAATGAGTGTCAGAAGCAGAGGAGTCAGTGGAACAGATTTCCGAGAGATTACAGCTTTTCATTGTATATATATAAAGCGATTTATTAAAAGGAGATGCTGAGGAACAAAAGGAAAAAATGCCCATCCTTTTGAAATGCACTTTCCCTAGCCGCCCTAAGAGCATCATTATGAACCTTGAACAGTAAATAAGAAAGCTAAGCAAAGAATAACATTAGTATGTGCACTTACGAAAAAGAAAAGAAGTACAAAGAAATCTGGCCAGCTGGTTGAAAAAAAAAAAAAAAGGTAGAATTAATGTGCCTTTGCGTATCAGGTTTGCAAGAATGCAAATATTGCAGCTTTTGGTCAGCTGGTTTAGAGATTAATTTCAAACAAGTGGCTTTTTTTCCTTAAGGAAATGGACTAATAATAGACATGTTGTAAGCATGCAAGCAGGGCTGACTCTGCCATAAAAGTGAAATAAGTTGCCAACTAGAACAGCAAAGTATTGAGGGCAGCAAAATTAATTGTGAACACGGTTTGTGGGTGTACAGATTTTTTCTGCATTGCCTTAAAATGTAAGTCTTTTGGACTTGTATGCAATTGAATGGATCATTTAGTGGATCAAATAAATTTTATTTAAATTGACATTTTAAACTACACAGGTACATCTAAAAAAGCCTTTGTGTTATCATAAAATATATTATTACGATAACTGTAACTTTACTTAAAACACATAATTACCTATCATCCTGCAGAGTTTTCTTTCAAGTTTCCCTAAATTATCGCCTAAAAGAAGAATGTTAATTGGTAGAGTTTCTTTCTTCTTTTTTTAAAAGAACACCTCAGAAAACTTGTGGACTAGATTTAAAACAAGTAAACAAAAAAGCATACATGCACACAAAAACAACACAACAACAAAACAGATGATTTGATAGTTTCTTTCCTTTCTCAGCTGAGATACTGCTTCTCCTCCTGTTGGTGGAAAACGTTGGAATTCTCCATGAAATAAACCCAGTGGCATAGATGACACAAAAAAAATTTGTAACATTCCAGTAAACTAAATAGACTTGAAAAGGAAAAGATATTGTATTAAAAATTAATTAACCAAAACTTTAAGATCACTATCTGCTCACATCCCCAGCCTTTTCTATTCCCATGTATTTGCTGCCTTTCAGAGGGTAAGACATATTTGTATCTTTGCAAATAGTCCTGAAAAACCTAACGTTTAAAAAGATTTAATAATGAACATTCTACAAAACTATAGGAATTGTTGTACAGCACTCCAGCAGTACTGTAAATCTTTTGAAAGAACTCATACATAATGTGAAAGAAAACAGTTTTAAGGGAAAGGATTTGTGGTTTGCCCGTAAAAACTGAAAGATGGAAGGAAATGAAGAAAGAGGGAAGGAGAGAATGAAAGAGTGAAAGAAGGAAGGAAGGGAAAAGAGCCAGAGAGGAAGGGAGGAAGAAAGTTAGGAAGGAAGGAAGGAAAGAAGATAAGAAGATAAAAAGGTAGAAAAAAAGAGAGGGAGGAATGGACAGAAGAAGGAATGAAGGAACGAGGGAATGAAGGAATGAAGGAACCAAGGAATTTAATTTTGTACAGGATAGTACAGGAAATATGAAAGAGAAAATGATGGCTGAGCTAGGAAAGAAAAATTTCTACCTGCCAGACAGAAATGATGAGAGGTCTGCAGAATGAAGGTAAAAGAAACTGCAGTCTTATATTTTAAAAATTCTACTGTTTCCAATTGTTATTGTGGGGTTTAAGCTGGCAATGACATATTATTTTTGCATATCGTCTGTTTTGCTTTCATTATGGTTAAGGCTCAGCAGAGATGTTATACAAGTGCTGTTAAGGACTATGTTTATTAAAGAAATTTCAAGAACACGTTGTTCTGTTGAATAACATTTATAGTCCATTTACAATCCAGCATTTACATCCATCAGTGTCTGATGGGGTTGCTATAAAATTCAAGTTTAAGGATTTGAGTAGTTTGGCACTACACAGACATTGTACACCAGTCATGATATGATGTAGTAAGTTGCTGATTAATAATGCTGAGAAACATTTTAAATAGTAACTTCATCTGGACAAGGATGTAATCACGCTTTCAGACTACATATTTAAATACATATTTAAATATTCAATTTTATGCATAACCAAAACAAACAAATGGTGCATTGCTAAAGCTCATTTCATCTTCACGTTTCCACATACAATTCTGTCTTCCACAGTGTGAATTATACGGGAGTGCTCCGAAAGTAATGCCTCCTATTATGTTGGCCCACGACATCAGAGGCAGATGTGGCCATTACATTGTATTGCTATGCAGCAGAGGGGCAATCTGACAAAATGGCATCTGACATGGGAGTGCGGATGAAGCAAAGGTGTGGAATTTAATTCCTCCATGCAGAAAAAAGTGGCACTCATTGACATTCATTGTTGTTTGTTGAACATTTATTGAGACCAAACAGTGGATGTGAGCAGAGTGAGGCGGTGAGTAGTGTGCTTCAGCAGTGGTGACAGCAACACGAAAGACAAGCCACATTTTGGATGGCCATGCACAGCTGTCATGCCACTAAATGAAGAGCGTCTTAATCAGATCATCCACAGGAATCAGCTAATGGTGGTGACTATGTTGTAAAATAGTGCTTTGTAGCTGAGAATTTGCTCTATCAAATAGTGTTATTGTGCTCTTCGTATCTGTTGAAGTTTCTATGGAAACAGAAAGGAGGCATTACTTTTGGAGTGACCTGCATATAGTCAGAATAAAAGACTTCTGAAGTCCACGTGAATGTTCATTTTCAGTGGCAGAAAAATCAACAGTATGTTTTACTTCTAGCCTTCTTTTGTAAGATATGAAAAGCTATATTTGAAAAGCATAATATTTGAACTTCTATCCCTGCATTTGAGCAACTTGTGGCAGAGTTTTCTGCCTGTGAAGATCCACAGTTGCTCACATGCTAATAAAAGTAATGATTATTAGTTAGTATTATAACTTAGCACTTCATTCAAGGCCAATCTAAATAGGGATGTGTGTGTTTATGTAAACACATATTTGTACATAAAATAATATATATTTACCTATAGGTAAAATGATCTTCATACTTTTTCTGTACATTACTCTGTGTTAGACTAAACCTTTCTAATAAAATGAAGATTATTGGGGTTAAAAATACAAAAATGGAAAACAAAGTGTTTTTTCTCCTACTTTTGATTTCCATGTAAGCTCTTGACACTTTTGTGATGTTATTTACCTCAGTATCTTGGATGTACCTGAACGTATAGCTACTTTTCAGTTGTTTAAGTTTCCAAATTGTGTTAAGAAAATTAACAAAAATCTTTCAGAAAAATAGCACATAAAAACGGGAAGTGAGGTAAAAGGTATTATTTTTCCAACTAATGTGGGAAATAAAAATGAGAAAAAGCTTTTATTTCATATAAGATTACTCTGACAATGATACGAATCACATGATTGCCAATCAGTGCTGATGAACATCAGATACACAGAGAGGTACATAGATTTATGGTGATCAATTGGGTGTCAATTTCATTGTGTTTTTTTAAGGATAAAATGGAGCCACATTATAACATCTTAAGAGCTTTGCACAAAATGTTTTGCAGTACACTCCATAACACTGGTCCTTTGATCATTCAGATCAGGCAGAAGACTGCAATACATTTTTCCACTTTTCCATAAGGAGAACTATTACTTTTCCTCAGTGGGGAAAGCAGAAAAGGATGTAGGGCAGATGTCTAAGTTATATAAGGAATCAAGTCACAGACTCAGAGCCTGAAAAGAAAGTATTTGTCATACAAGTTAGTTTTATTTTTTACAGAACAATTTTTCTGAATGTAAGTCACATCCTCTGTTGCAGCTGAACACACTTCAAAACCAGGTTCAAGCAATGGAGAACTTTATCAAAACCCACAAACATGATCAATGATTAATGAAAACATGGTCAGATCCGCAGACTGCAAAGAATGAACAAATTTGGGGTTTTAATCAGCAGAAGAATTTGCAAACCGAACCAAGCCAAAGCTCTTCATCGAACTAAAATTTGAATATACTTAAGAAATCAAAATATGTAAAGGTAGAATGCAGTCAGACCAGAAAGAGCATCTGCTGCTTAGCTCAGTTTTCTTCTCTGTTCACTTCTACCACATGGTGTTACAAAACAGTAATCTCAAGTAAGAGATCTGGCTGGCACCCACCATTCTCTGAACTTCTCCTCTCTGAAAGGTAACTACCATGTCAGCTTCCTGCTGTTTGTTTAACAGCTTACCACTGGCCTCAGGAGAGGCTGAAGTCCTCTTGGACTGGAGAAGTCCTGCTGCTTTAACTGAAGCTACACCCCTACTACGGGCAGATTTATATCTGCTGGGCCTTTGCAGTATACTACTTCACAGTGCTTGTCTAGGCATTGTAAGAATTTTTTGAAGCTACCTAATGGCATTTCCCTACCCGGGCATTTCTACAAGAGCTTACTCAGTTTGCATGAACTCACAGTATTCTCTGGTCTTGATCTTTCTACTTTATGAGCTCTGCACAAAAAGAATTGGGTGCAGTATATCTAGGTGCTGCAAATGTTATTTATTGCCTTTCCTCCGTTTTGGGGACTATGTATGAGGTTTAGTGGGACTTTGGTCTGTGATGATATTCCCTTTTTTTTTTTTTTTTACACTCTAAAGGACTCTCCCACTTAATCCGTCTTCAGGTGTAAGATGAAGGTACTGCGACTGCTCTTCTGGCTGACCTCACAACGGTATGTAAGCACAGATCTGTCTATTGTGCAAGTATGAAAAAACGTAAATGATGGGAAACAAATAGAAGATCTGACTGTAAAGTGTCCGGGGGACAGGGTGATTGATCTGTGCACAAACTTGTATTATTCAATAGGATATGTTTACCTCAGGAATTTTCACAGGAATTAATAACTACAGTTTAGGTTTTCAGTAACTTCCCATGTTAGTAAATGACAGACAGTAGATCTGCCCAAACAACATGTAGATTAATTAATAAACTCATTTTACTGAAATATTTTGTCTAGTTTTCTATTTCATAATGGTTACATTGATCAAAAAATGTGTAAGGAAAAATATTTCAGCCTTGTAATTGAAGGATCTGTATAATTATTGGATATTAATTGCAATAGAGTTGCAAAGACAATATTATACAATATTTATGAATGATCTTGAGATGTGAAAAACATTTTCAGAATGTCTTTTAGCGGATGACCATTGAGTCAAGAGTGTGTCATGATATAGGAGTAACGAACAGGTCAGTTTGAGCAACTAAAGCTGAAACAATATTGAGAGAGCAGCAAAAACCTAAAATCATTCTCCATACCTAGAGCAATAATTCTCCATACATATTGGAGCAATTCTGAGCTGCCCACCTTCTAATATGAAAAGTAATTTTCATATGTAAGAATACAACCTCTCTGAACTTTGTCCTCATGTTTCCTCTCTTCTCTATATGTCAAATAATGTCAACAACACCACTCACTTCAGGAAAGCTGTTTGAATTCTCCCAATAAAAACTCATGCATATCACAAACGTCTGTGATGGAATCCAGTTGTGTCCCATTTGATTTTGCTTCTGTCTGTTCTTACCACTATAATGGAAAGATAAGGTTTCAAACATCAGGGAAGAGAAACAGATCGTTTAAAATTGTTCCTAAGTATTATCTTACAACATAATGTTACATTGATTTTGAATTCTACTATTAAGTTTCATAATTTTTTTTTCAAAACTTATGCTCCTCTTTCCTCTCTACTTTCTTTTCACCCTTAACTACAGTACCTCAAGAATAAAATTTTCATATACATAGTTTGAAGTGCCATCTACAAACGACAGTAATTCATGTACAACAGGAATGTGTATATTAGCTTTCTCCTTTTACTTCTCAGTGGGAGAAAGAAATAGGAACCAATGGGAAATTCACACCACATTTACTATTTCTGAAATGTGCCCCTTTGATTTAGCCATCTATAGAAATAATAGTGTCTCTCTGGAAAGACCTGATAGATTTAAAAGTTTCTTTCATATCTCCTCGCTGTAGAAAAAATGATGACATGGGAAAGAGAAGTTCCACACAGGACAGCTTTGGTGCTGCAGCGTTCTTGTAATGCCAATGTAGATTCAACTCAGAAATTGCTCTAATCTATCCTTTTTTGTACATATACAATATAAAAAATATGCTGATGTTTCTAAAGGTGGGGTGGGTTTTTTGATGCTTTTTCTCATTATTGTATCATCCATTCATTCACAATAGGTCATCTTTTCATGCACTGGATTAAAGCGTGTGGTAGGATAATTCTTATATTGAAATAAAATACCATTTTTAACTACGATTAAGAGCTTTCAGATAGAATGGGTGCGCCACTGAATAAATGAAATCATTCAGGAAGAATTAATCTTACCACATTATGCCCTTTTATTCTTTGATGACTACAAACAGGTACGTCTAGGTACATAAAAAGAGAAGAAACACAACACCATGAAGTATGATCTATGTGCAAAACATGAACAGGTATACAGTTTTTTATTTTGCTTGCATCTTCCATACAGTTAATTAGTGCACCAACACTGACTCTTCTCTTAGCAATTAGAAGAAATGGGAAGAACCACTAAAAGGATATGGGAATCTTAGAAGAATAACTTGAGCACCAAATTCGTACTTTTGACAGCCTTTTCATGAATTGATCAGAAACTTAGTGTGGTTACCATGTTTCCTCCGCTTCAGCTCAGGAATGGGCTTTCTGGGATGTCACAGCTCCAAGGCAGGCACCTATATCCCAAATCTCAGTGTACTTGATGGCCCATCTGATTCAGACCTCAAACACCATGCACTAAGCAGAATTACTCAAGAACTGTAAGTTCCAGAGACACCACAACCGCTTCTTACCAATTATCTTACTGAATTTTGCTAGAAAGTCCCCTTCTTCCCTATTCACTTCTTTATGACTATCAGAAAGGCTTAATCCAGTCTACTAGAGCACCCTTCAACTAAAAACAGGCTAGCCCAAATGTGGCCACTGCAGATGCTGGTGTAAATCCAAATTTGATTACGTCAGTAGATACATTTTATGTGCGGTCCTGTGCTAGTGAAGATTAGCTTTGAAGTCTCTCTAACAAAGGCAATTTATTTGTGCCTTTGAACATTTTCATGTCTAAATCCTTGCCATATTGCTTAATTCTAATTCTTCTGTAGACATGCATTTTGCACTTCTGCCACCGAGCTTTGATTGCAATTTTTTCTTATCATTTGCCAAGTACAGCTCTGATTTCCACATACAACCTTGCTTGGTCAGGACATTCAAGCCTGTTATTATTTCCATTTCAAAGCACCTTCAGCAAAGCAGCAGCAGCAGCAGCAATTCATCTCTTCACAGGATGCCATCTCTGTCTGTAATGACTGTTTCATCAATGTCCAGGGCAGAACATCTATAGCCTCCACCAGTGTTTTTCTTTCCTTCTTCCTTTACTTTCTCCTAATCTTGAATTTTTGCTTCCAACACAAATTCATTTGGAAGATACATTTTTTATTCTAAATGTCTTTGGTAAACTACAGAAATGTACTTGTTTTAATTTGGTTTTCCATCATATAGATATATTACATGTCATAATGTTTGATAGTAACAAGATTATTTTCATCTGTTAAATGACCAAACAAATGTTTCCTGTTGGGAAATTATTTTTTTCCTGTAAACATTAACATCTTAAGCTGATAATACCAATAAACAGGCACAAGCAAAAGGTTCGGGCTTGTAAAATATAATTATTTTTTACTTTTAGTAGCCTGATCACCTTCCTTGTAATGCACTTTATAAAAATATAATTGTCCTGATGTTATGATGTTCTGTTAATATTATATTGCTATTACATGTATTAATCACTGTATTTTTTATCTATACATATACACATTTTATCTATATATATACACATTATTTGTAATTTAATTATTAGAGGTTTTGCGTAATAAACACAATCAGAATGTTTAGAATATTATTTTGAAGGCTATCATCACTATTGGTTTTTGGGAAGAAAAGTACATTTCCTTCTCTCATAATATATTCCCTTTTTCTGTCTCTGCAAAAATTGATATAAGAATTACATTTTTTTTCATGGTACTCCATCAAATATCTAAAAGTGAAAATCTGATAACTGCAAGCATAATAGTGAGGATTAAATCAACAAACTTTATTTTATGTTCTTAATGACTAATGTAGCAAATTTACTTACCATGTTCTTCAGTTCAACAATTTAAACCCATCAATGACAATATCATAACAGTGTCAAGGGCTAACTGCATGCTTATTTTCTTTCCTGAAATAGAAATGTTTCTTTGTTTGTTATTTTAATGGGAATAGATACTGAATTTTCTAAGTTCATAAGGATTTAAAAGGTACTTCACTGAAAAGAATGAGAAAAGCCTTTTTGAGGAAACAAAATAGAGGGTCTCAGTCTCATGAGGAAGCAAAAAACTCAAAACATGGTTGCATAGATGTGTTCAGGGCAACTATCTAATGCTAAAGGTTCTCCTTACAAGCCACTTTCCTCATCTGATTGTCAGGCCTGCACTTGCAAATGTCGCGTTGTGAGAATACCACAGTATGGAATTCTTGTGGGACAATTAATCAACACATTTCAATGTAATTAGTCATTGCAATATGACACATTAATGTATATTTATAATTGAAGTACTTGAACTGCTGTCAGGTCAATGTGTGTCAGTTACTACTTTTCACACTATTCATAAGTTTTGGAAAAGACCATAATAAAATGTGACTGTAACAGAAAAAATGATAATCAAGAAAAACCTTAACAAGATAAAAAAAATTAAAAGTAAAATACAATATGACTTTTTTCAAGCTTTCAAGCTCCAAGCATCAGTTATAAGTTTTCATTGGGTCTAATTTAATTACTGTTTCAAAGGAAAACATAACCAGAATTTTGTTTAAGTTATTGCTGAGAAGGATATAACAGTTCAGAAAAGAATTAATGTGTGCAGTGTTTTAATATGATCAATGCATGAGTCACTAATGAAATGTCAGCATTTGCCAACAATTTTCAGTTACCAAAGATACTTCAGTAATTTTTCATTTTAAACAAAATTTAAAGAAATAAAATATATCTATTAGAAAACATTGACATCTTCATTATGAACAAAACCTTGTCCCTCTGATTGTCAATAGAAATTACTTCTGTTAAATTCATTGAGGCCAGATTTTCACTCCATGTTTGCGACATTTCACATGCAGACAAAATAACTTCAAAGTCATGAACCTAAATATCTTTTTACATACGATAAATGCAACACATAAATTATAGAAACATTTTATTTTTTAAAAAAATCACTAATTCTCAAGTATTGCAATTACAAGGGGAGACTAGTGAGTCTAGGTAGTAAGAATTCATTATTAAGTTAACCTACTGACAAATAAGAACCCAGAAACACATTTGATGATTATGTAAACGAAATCTTACTAGAATCACTTGCTTGAGAAAGAAAAGGTGCAGGCATCATTTTGTGGAATTACATCTCTTGATTATAAAGCTGTTCTAATCTATATTCTTATTCTGTAGAGAAAATAACATTTCATTCCTTTTATTAGCTTAAATAATGTAGTCTGAATGAAGTTAAATCATGCAATTGATCATAAAAAAGATCTTTTTCGAATGCATTTTTTATTTATTTATTCTTACATTTTTCTCTCGTTTATTTCATTCTACTCAGAATTGTGTTGCTGGCACATACTTTCACTCAAATTTTATGAAAAGAGTTATTGCTGATGTAATCTGTCCCTCGGAAAGAAAAAAAAAATCAACATTATCTCTGTACAGCTCTCACTTGAACTCGTATTACAGATTTGGCAGCAGAGTTGTAACAGATGCCATCTGTAAGGTCTTGAACCTCAAATTTTGGAATTTATGCCTTTTGAAAACAATAAAATGTTTGATTTGTCACTACAGAGACATTTTTTAGCCAGCTTTTCAGGCAATAAACAAGATATTCTTTTTGATTCTGACATCCATCATCTTCATGTAAGTTCTCTGCATTCTGTTCTTAAACAGTTCTGTGCTGTAAATTTGAATCAACATCAAGTTTGTATTGATCTTTTTATACATTCATTCCCAGGAAGAGTACTGAAACTTGTACTGGAACTTCATGTTATTGCACAGAATAAAGGTTTGAAAGGGCTCAACTCTTCTACCAATTATTTGTTTTTAACTGTATGTTTTGCTAACCTGTTTGTTCTAGTGCTTTTCCTACTTTACATGAACTTTGGTGATTGGCCACAGCACAACATTAAACTGTAGTTTTATCACCTGGGCCTGGCTTGGCCAGAAGCATAGACAAAATTCAACCTTTGAGAGTATGAGACAGAGAAGCTCAAAGGTTAACATCTGGGTGAAGCAGTAAAAGTTGGACAAAAATCTCATCAGCTGGGACTGCCAATTCCCAAACTTTTTCATCCCTCTGTACCTTTAAAGTTTTGTTGCAAATTCATTCAGATCAGAACTTACAGTGTTAAAATTTCCCTTTCATGACTCCTTACACTCATTTGCAGTTAGTTGTGCTCAAAAGCTGTATCAAGTGTGTGGCTGACTTTTATTCTGAAGTCCCCTACTCTTATCAAATGGTTTTTTTACATCAGAGATTAAACTGCCTCCCATCAAAATCTGAAAGTACCTGTGTACATCTCTAAATTCCATAACCTAGCAGATATTTCATTAGAAATTTGTAAATACGGCATCCACTTTTTATCCTCATAAAGGCTATACTTCAGAGCACAAGATAATTTGTCACAAATCTCAAGTAATGGTAAGATTCCTCTAATTACGTTTTACTGGAACAGATCAGAAAGCAGATGATGGATCCTTATTGAGTCAGTAATGAAACACTCACTGACCTAAGATGGTGCAAGAAATGCACTACATCTACTTTTAAAATCTATACATTCCGCATAAGTGTCTGCATCTTCTGAAAAAATGCTTTCAGTTTTGTAGCACATTTTAGGACCCACAGATGTTCAATGCTGACTATAGTACTGAAGTATATTCTGATAGCTATGAGATACCCAATGTGAATATATTGCTTTAGAAAAGAGGTAAATATATATATATATTTCTTGCTTATTTTCAGTTGCAGTTAATGTCCTGGATAGTGATCAGAGTCCTGCCCTGGATAAAGTAGGAGCTTCTTAATACTCACTGGTCAATAGGAAAAGATTTATCCCATTTATTTCAAACATTGCCATGCAATGCCTTTAGAACTACTAAACTGCTTGTGAAACTTGATTATATCTTTAACTTTCAGAAAAGTTATAAATATTCTATATGCAGAATAGTTCTGTAATGTTTAAATACTTAAATATTGTGGAGTCTAAATACAGGCACATTATCTAAGCAGACAATATGACATTTTCTCCCATGGTTTCTGGAGCTACTGTGTTACCATATCACCTTTATTTCCACTTTTTAAATTCTTTTAAATGAAAAGTATCTATCTGATGTACGGTAAACAGGTTTAATATCAGAATTCATTCTCAAAGGAATTGTTCTAGCAGAGAGATAGTAACAGTTAAATTATTTGTAGAAAGTGTAGCTGCTTAAGTGATATTAAGACAACTACTATTACACATATTTATTTGATCTTGGCCTGTTATTCATCATGAACTTCTGCTGTTTCAGCACCTAGTCTCAAACATATTGTAAGCAGGGTTTGAATGAATTGGATATATTTACTTGAAGTGAAGCTTTGCCAGCTTGTTTTCGCATTGCACCTGGGTCAGAATGTTTTGCCTTTCAAATAGGGGTTGAAGCACCCACAGATTCTCCAAACCATGTCCCACACAATGCAACAGCTGCTGAGTATATCTACTAAACCATGGAGCAAGAGACAATTAAGCCACCAAATTCCAGCCATTCAGCTGGACAGTTAATGCACCAAAACTACATTAGTGTCCAAGCAAAAGAGAATTATCATAAAAAGGATTTTGATAACATTGACATGATAAGTTTATTTGATAGTAAGAAAAAAAAAAACACAAAAGACTTCATATTTTGACAAGGTTGGTTTTACAAACAGAAAACACTGGTTGTTCATGTCTCCACATATTTTCCGTTACACTATCCTTTTTATTATTCTCAATCTCCAATATTTTACAAAGAACTTGGCATTAATATTCTCAGCCAAAATTTCCCTGGAATTCATCTCACATTTTTAGCATCAGAATAAGCATTTTCTTTTCAGAAGACCTCAACAGATTAGATATCTAGCTATTTTGAAAAATCAGACCACAAAAATATAACCTATAATAACATTGAATCATTTCCAAGTATTTTCAGAGAGGATGACTTCAAGCAATTGAAAATCTGTCCCAACAATTTCAGAAGTCAGTTATAAATACCTAGTACTGAATTCTAGCAGAAGTTCTAATGAGTTTGCACATAGCTCCTGAAGATGAGATTCATGCCACAATTTCATCCACCTTAAAGATATCTATCTAGCTTCAGCGACAGGTTGTGAAGGAAGATCCACCGTAGAATATTTGCTTAATATAAATAGATGGTATGGCTCTGTCAGAAAAATACTTCTTTCTCATGCTCAGTTGTAGAACAATCATGGGCTACTAGATGATATTAGGCACAATTTTTATCTGATCGATGTTAGAGAAAATAAATCTAATTGGATATGCTAGGGGGAAGGTTGCCTCTCTCTGTTCTTCTTTGTCCACAAAAGTATATTGAATTGATGTTTTAAAGTGACCTAAAACTGCTACATGAAAGTTGTTAATTAAATCTGAATTAGTTTACTGCTTTGTACTCCTTTCTACGCAAAGAAAAACAGATCTGAGTTGTCCAGACAGAATTATTAGATTAAGAATTTTGTAATGTGTGATAACGGATACAGATAGCAGACAAATACCTGATACCATTCTGCAGATATATTTGTCCTCGGTAAAGTGAGAAGACTACTGACCTTCCTATATCACTTTATTTTTGCCTACTTTGCTCTTTTGTAGGAACCGGTTGCATATATGAGCTCTATTGAAAATGGTGCATTCTGCTATTTTCTGTTCCCAATCCTCATTTGATAAGTTCAGAGTCTTCCCATTATTTTTTTTTTCCAAAGATCATACACAATGAGAAAATTATGGAGAGTATTTGAGTGTAATGTTAATGGTGTTAATACAGGTTAATGTGAAAATATAAAGGAAACTCTATACTTTCATATCATATTTCTGAATTTTTGAACTTTTTATTTTTTTTAAATTTTACTCATTTCTCCTTAAGATTCACTGTGCTTTGAAAATGGCATTACTCTCACATCATTCCAACACCTTCACAGTCAGAACTTAAAACACTGAAAGAAGGAAACTGGAAGAAAATGAAAGTAATGTATTGAATGCATACATTCCCATTTCTTAGGAAAAATCTTAGCTAAGCCTTTAAAAAAAAAAATCACATCATTTTCTTAAAATGTAGAACTCTTCTATTCAAAGGGGTCATTCTGCCAGAGGGAGATGTGCAATATTATACAACCTTTAGCTTCACTTGCTATGGTCAGCTGAAACTAAAAATTGCAAAAAGATAAAGTGCTCCATTAAATCCCTGTTTTATTGTATAAGTGCCCTTATGAAATTGTATGGCTATACAATAGCATTGCATCAGGCTAGAATTAAGGCTTACAACAGACGTTAAGCCACAGCATTAGAGTGACCAGATGTAAGGCTTACTTAAGCCAGATTTTAAAGTGAAATATTTATGAACTGATTTAAATACTAATGAACAGACACTCCTACAGCTGTCATGGCAGCAGAATGATAGATGTCTTACATAGAAATCTCTATGTCATATAGCTGGCCATTTTTCAACACTCTTGGACACATATTTCTTAATAATACAGACAGAAGATTGCCAATGAACAGGAAGAGGAGAAAGAGAGTTAAACAATGGGAAAAGTTTTATTTCCTTTTTCCTGGTGCCCTGATTTGCTTTTTCAGTATTTTTCCACTTTTTCCTGGTCCTCCTCCCCTTTTTATGCTTCTTTGAGACATTCACAGTTGCATCTATGGAGGTGTCAATAGCGTTAGTAGGGTTCTCTCCTAGCTTTAGTCAAGGCCACAGTTTCCTCATCCACACTGCATGGGTTTGTTCTCTCAGTCTCCACTGGGACTTCTAACTTACAAGAAATCCATGGTACAATAGATAAGACAGCTGTCTACTAATTACTATAGTCAATTTTTGCTACTTCATGGACAGTCCTCCAAAAAAAAGCAAGAAAACATTACACCTTTACAGCATCCTTGTAATCTTTCATACTGCACCCTACACTTCTCTATACATATCTGAAATGCTGCCCTAAAAGTAGTCTTTTGGCACACTTCAATACTACCTTAATCTTATTGCTAGCACTTAGTTCACAGGGTAATTATGCCTCTGTGTCAAAAAGCCACTTGAAACAGAATAGGCTCAGGACTACTTTTTATAAAATTTGCAGGAAGCCAGCTTACTCTAGAGAGTGTTAGGAGATGGTCTGCACAAGTATTCTCTCAGATGCAGCGCACAAGGATAATACTGGCATAGCAGTAGGCCAGCAAGAACTATAGAAAGAACAACTGACACAGAAGCTCTACTACAAATCTCATCTTTGATTATGTTCCACTAAGTTTGGAGCACGTTAATAAGGCCAAGACTCCTTTTTGTGCTCTAATGTTTTCAC
This sequence comes from Penelope pileata, assembly GCA_013396635.1. Lineage (NCBI taxonomy): Eukaryota > Metazoa > Chordata > Aves > Galliformes > Cracidae > Penelope > Penelope pileata. The sequence goes on along the minus strand of WBMW01005156.1, from coordinate 807,845 downwards.
TCTTAATCTGACTGCTCTAAGTAAATACAGAAGTACATTTTTTCACTTGCAAAAATAAGTGGATACATAAAATGAAACACAAAGGATCACCAAATAGTGCAAAATGATTTAGAGAAAAAATTCAAACATTTTTTTTTCTGCTGTCACCTTCTAATTTTTGAATACACGATTCTTGGATTATTAAAATAATGTATTTTTCTTTCAAATATGAATGTAATTGAGGAATCAGTTAAATATTACAGCTACTATTAAATGCTTCATCAATTCTGTGATACATCTTAGTAACAGAAACTAAGGAATTGGTAAAAATAGCTAAGTAAGCAAAAAGTTTATTAAAAGTGTGCATGATCTGTCAAAAGTGCTAGCAGAATGATTTGAAAATTTTAACTTACATCTGGTGTCAATGACAATATACTTTTGATTCTGGATAATTTATTTGTCATGTCCAGATCATTTCCATCATAAAAATAGCTACTTTATTAAATAATGAATGCATGTAGTTAAGACCATCATGAAGATAACTCTTAGTGATAGATATAGTGGAAAAAGACTGCTAAGAAACCCAAGTGCCTTCCTAAAACGTTGCTGATATCCTTGCTTAAAAAAAGGATATAAAAGTGTTTTAATTACTGGATTTAAAATGTTGAGCAAGGTATTTTTATATTTATAATCACAAAGATTTTTAAATAGATTTTCATAGCACACAAAAGTCTGCACATGCTGCATGCAAGCTGAGAGCAGGGTGCCCTCTGAGCAGATGTGGTACTGAAGTCAAAATTTCCAACAGGATGGTTTGTCTTAGCAAGTTCTCTCTTATTAATCTTATGAAATTAATTAATTTTATTGTTTTAATAGAAGAGAGTGGCCTAAGATCAATAAAGCACAGTTTTCATCTTAGATATTGATCTTTCAATCATTAATATAGAGTTTTCCAGGTACCAATTAACTCCGTTAACAATCTTGGAATATGTTTGGCATGCCTTAAAACTCTGCTAATCTTATAGGTTACATTAGTATCCTGAGAACATACTAGTGCCTAAAATTGTTTGGATGTGGAAACACTGCATTCTGTTGTCTCTCCAACATAAAGCACTTCATGCTAATGTTTTGTCTTTAACAGATTTTTTTATCAGTTGGTAAGCAAACACTTCTTAGCGGAAATTGCAAATGTCCATACGCAAACATTTTAATGCCACCATGTAACCATTTGCATCTCTGTTAGGAAGCTGAATGTCTCAGCTAAAGGAATATGGAAAGGAGGAAAAAAAATAGGAATGGAAGAGTTTGGAGGATATAAGGGATGGACTGAATATAGGGAATATGAGGAAAAATAGAGGTAACTAGTGAACAGCTGATTAACAGGGCACTGGTGGAGCATGGGAAAAATAACTTAGACGCACAGCTCCTTAAGGATCATTAGATGCTTAAGTGAAAGCTGTTCAGGATGAACTCTTCTGTTGCATTTATACTGCTGTATCTGCAAAATATCCCAAATTTATTCACATTGCATGTTGTGAGTGTTTTGGCACCAACACCCATCACAAACACTTATACTGTAAGAAACATCTTTTCTTGTTTGTAAGATATCTCTGTGCTTGTTTCTCTTCCAGTCTTTGAGAAGACCTGCTCTCTATCACCCACAAAGTGTTCCAAAAGGAGTGTCAAGATCATGTATGTGGTTATGGTTAAGGTGCAGGAAAAGAGGCTGCAAAGAGCTTTCAAAGGAGGAATGAAAAAAACTGTCACTATTAAAGCAGGGTCTTGATGCTTACTGCTGAACTATGAAGCATCTTTACATTTGTTGCTGTAATAACTCTCATGCCAGTCAGTCAACAGAAGGCTGAGAATTAAGTTGAATTTCTGGAATAAGATCAGGCACATTCTGTCACAGTGGATTCACATCACCATCCAGTGGTGGAACTGCATCATCATTGCATGTCAGTTGGACTGCTCACTTCATGGCAGAAATGTCTTTTTTCAGTCATGTAATGCCCATGTGGAAGTTGGACATTTCATACATACAGAGAAATGTGGCTAGTGTTCCATTAGTAAATCTGTGGTAGCCACTGTCTGTGAGAAGATGCAAAGGGCTACATGTTAGCTAGCTCATTTCCATCTGCTTGTTATCTAAAATGTCCCACCACTATTCACCACTTTTCACAGAAACGTTACACCAAGCTGTGCTGAAATTGCCCAGGTGCAAAGACACTGTCCACTAGGGAGGACAAGAATTGTTGAGGGGGGGTTATAGTCATAAATGGATAATTTATATAGACCAGTATCAATCCTGTGGCTCTTTGAAAGAATGTAATGTGTTCTGAAAATGCATCCAATTTCTTGTTAGTCATGTTGTCAACTAATTCTGATTCAGTGATAGATGGCTGTCAAGGCAATTCGGTGGAAACTGATTTTCTAAAGAAACTGTCATATATAAGGCCATCCGCAGCTACACTTTTAGTATTTATTTCCAGATTCAGTGCTATTTTCACATATTAATACTTACTAATGTGAATCTCATATCCTCTTTATCACCTTTTTTACATCTCTTTCCCCAATTTCAAACACGTTAGTCTGGTGTATCTGCCTCTTCTTTTCAAATTTATTCTGTTTCTACAGCTACACATTGCAGCTTGGCCAGGTCAACGCTTTTTGGATCTTAAAGGGCTGTGTGGTGGTTTCACACTGATGGCTGAGTTCCGCCACATCTTTTTCTCACTTCCCCTCCTCAGAGGAAGAGGAAATGAAAATATTAGGAAAAAAAGCTCAAGGCTTGAGATGAGGAGAGGGAGATCAGTCATCAGTTATTATCAGGGGCATATTAGACAGCAGAGATTAATACAAATTATTGCCTACCTAAACAGACTAGAGCACTGAGAACTAGAAGTATACTAAAAATACCTTCCCCTCACCCATGCTCTTTACCTCCTCCCCTGTGCAGTGCAGGGGAATGCAGGCTGTAACCAGCCTATAATGTTTTGTCTCTGACACTCCTTCATGGCCCCTCTGCCCCTATTCCACATGGGGTCCCTTCCATGGGATGTCATCATTCCCAAAATGATCCTGCATGGGCTTCCCACAGACTGCAACTCTCCAAGCACTGCTCCATCATGACTCTGTACTATGGGGCTCAATCTTCAGGAGCACAGTGCTCCAACACAGATCCCTAGCAGGCAGCATCTCCCCGAGATCTCCTACTCCACTGTGGACTCCTCTCCTTGGGCTGCACTTGGGCATCCCATATGTTGCCCACAGGCTGCAGGAGAACAGCCTATTCCACAATGGGCGTCTCCTGGGCTGCACTGTATTTCTGCTCCAAGCTTGGAGCACCTCCTGTCCTTCTTCTGCACCGAACTTTCTTGTCTGCATGACTGTTCCTCTCACATTTCCTCACTCCTCTCCCAGCTGCTGCAGCACAGTGTTTTTACCTTCTTAAAATCTGCTCTCCCAGAAGCACAAACAACACTGATCATTGGCTTAGCTTTAGCCAGCAACAGGTTCCTTTTCAAGCCAGCTGGAACTGCCTTTATCTATCTTGGGCAGCTTCTGGATTCTTGCAGAGGCCACCTATGCAGACCCACTGCTACCAGAACCTTTTCGTGTAAGCTCAGTATAGCCTAGTATACACTGCACTTCTTAATCTTCTGCATGCCTTGGAATCAAGTTCTGCTGTTCACTTACACACACATGCACCCTCTCCCAGTTTTTTGACATACCCTTAATTGTTATTTTCTCTCCTGTACAGACTACGGGTGTATTTCAAATTTAGCAGATCCCTCTTTATCCAGGGAAAAAGACCTAGCAAGATAGATGAAATATTACATCCAAAACAAAAAACAAACAAACAAAAAAAACCATGGCCACATTCACATTAGCAATTAAGTATTTATAAGCTAAATACAGATAACTGTCATATGTTCAAGATTGTCTCCATGTCTATTTGTGAAACAGAAATCCTTAAAGAACTAGAAGACTTCTCCTTTCTTGCACTGTTACTTCTATACTACTGCTGAAAAAAAGAACTAAGTACATCACTGAACGTGTGCTTGACTTTTTGTTACACGTACAAAGAACAGAGAATATAATTTTCAAGTCTTACTGTCTTTTACATATGCCAATGGTTAATTGGGGGATAAATCTTCATCCTTCACCAAGTTACTAGAACCATTTTTGGATCAACTTGCAGGAGCATTATGCAGTGAAGGAAGGAGATGAAGAATTCAAAAATTCAAAACATGCTGCAATCCTCTCCTTTGCTGTTGATCAAACTATTTCAACTGAATGTAATTAAAAGTCTTTTCTCAAAAGCATTGAAAAATTTATGAACAAAATTCTGGGAGATATAGATTTTTTCTTTTATTTGTGAACATTTGCAGGCATGGCTTCATTGAGAAATTATCTTTATTTTACAAAAAAAGCTTCATTTATCTTTTTTTTCTTAAGTATACCTAAAACTTTCGGTAACTTTGAAATGAAATTGAGTAAGTTGTGTTATTATGTAATGGAAATATCATAATTTCCTTGAAAAGCTCCTTTTATAATTAAAAATTACACTTTTTTGTATTAATGTATTTTGAGGCTATATCTCATATAATAGCTTTTGGTATTTCTCATGGACAAATGTACCAAAGCAAATTTTATTGGATATGAATGAAACAAATTTAATTTCCATATGTCAATAGCCTTAAGGGCAAATTTCGTTTCTTGCCCTTTACGCTTCAAAATGCTAGTTTTTAAGGAATTTAACTCAACTTTTTTTTATTATTTCATTATTCCAGTATTAACTAACTCCTATTTAACATAAATTTACCCCAGCACACAAGCTAATCTGACGGCATCTAACCTCATCCCAGCTGAATTCAGTTCCATTTTTCTTCTCTATGTCAAAAGTAGTAGAATAGGAGCTATCACAGCTTCTTTACTAAGACTGGTGTGAGTTAACATAATCCTGACTGTAGATTAAGCTCCATCAAAGCAAAATATATTGAGAACTTCCCTACTTCTCAGTTTCATGGTGAGGCGCTTCACTCTTCTTCACTCTTCACAGGCGCTTCACGCTTCTGTCTCTGTGAGACAGACGACTTACAATTTTATGAAAGGACATTATTAGTAGTATCCAGTAAAGGGGACAAATGAGTGATTTAAATTTTTCAGATAAAGATTTCAAAAGATTATTGCAATGCTGAGATGTATATTGATCTCTCAATTTTTTCATTTAAAATGAATTCCTTGACATCTTGAGATCATTTGTTTACTGAACATATCTCAAATATTCATGAGTATATATGGCATTTGAAAATACATCATAAACCACTTAATTCTTGTTGTTGTTGTTTATTACTGTATTCATTCAGTGCAGACTACTCTGCAATACCATTGGAAATCTCATGATTACTAGAAATGACAGGTCATAATCCTCAAGTCTGGTTGAATTATATTCAGTGAAGACAAAAAGAGCCCAAGAAAATTCAACCCAAAGAACAGAGCTTTCTAGGTCATCCAAGTTACCAGCGAGTCTTCCTACTGCTGCACAAAGCAGGAGAACCTCTGAAACTGTGCTAATTTTAGAAATCTATAATCATCAGTCATTGAGAATCCACTGAGAATGTGATCCACTTTACTAGGAGACCATAAGGCATGGATGGCTTGCAACCCATTTAAGATGTCACTCTTTTCCACCAGAGATTCCTTTTCTGGTCATTTTGGGTTGGATTTTGATCCCTTTACAACAATGCAAGAGAATCATGTCAGGATTAAAGACCTGTCTCATTCACTTTAGTGTATCTTAGTAATTTACCATATTTCATCCTTCCCGTGCTGGGGCCTAGGGCAGAAACTACATCTTTTTGCTCCATTTTGTCATTCTCCAGTGCTTTCAGCTGATCTGCGGTGCTGTTATTGATTGCTTCCCCTGCCTGCTAACACTATGGCTAAAAGCCATTCTCTTAAACGGCTTTTTCTATATATTAGATGGCTTCCACTAACAGCTTCACTGAGACTGTGTATCTTATTTCTGAAGTGCCTGTCCTAGATGTTTCCTTTCCATTGTAGATACGGTGGAGGTTTTTTAAAACTCTTCATTAGCGATTAGTATCTTCAATACATTGCTCAAAAAACTTTGATGTTTCTGCCTGAAGATGTCTCATTTTCAGACATTGTTTCAGATGTCTTCTGAAATAGAAAATTTGCAAGCATCACACAACTCATATGTTAACAGTGAGATAACATTTAAGGCATTTAATTCATAGCTTGTGTTAACATGAAAAGACTCTTTTTTTCTTACATATAATTTTCCTAACACTAGCATCATTTCATTCTTAACACCTCCATTGACTGGCACACTGTAGAATAGTTAGGTTAACTGTTCTGCTTTCCTCTCTGTTTTTTCCTCTCAGTGTGATATTGGTGCTTAACATGCAAGTTGCAAGAAGATTGTTTCAGCTTAACTGATTTGGAGCTTGCTTGGTTTGTTACTCTTGTCAGATTGTTTAAAACTTTTCAGGGATGTCACTTGTAGGTACTTGCCTCTGCCCTTTTTAATCCTTTTTTCAAGCCTACACGCATCTTCATTAGTCACTCTGATGATTAAGGGCAACTTAGTCCTATCGAAGGTTTCTTTGGAACAATCCTACCAATCTTCTCTTTATTCCTTATGTTTACTTCAATTGTGAGCTTTTGTTTTCAGCTTTTATAGGCCTGGTCATGCAACAGATCCATGATTTCTAGTAACTAAAGTAAATTCAAGTTTAATTGCTAAGGCCACAACCTATTTTATTTTTTTCTCCTCCACTCCTCCTGATTTTACCAGTACTCTCTCAATGGTTTTAAGATTTGAGACTCTTCCTTTCAGAGTAGAAACTACTTCCCATATTTTGAACATCTATGGCTCAGCTTATTCAGATATACGTTGTCTCTCCTCAAGCTTGACTCACTGTGAGAGAAATGAGTTAAGTGTCACATATGTAACTGTTGTTTGCTTTTCATTACTACCTCCTCCACTCCAGAAAATGCTTGGCTAGTTAAGAAATTAACTTGAAGACAAGAACAAAGGTGGGTCCTTACATAGATTTCTGACCAAAGAAGGTTTATGTTTCTTTCAGTTTGTATGTGGATAGTTAGCTAGCAACCAGTACCAGATAGCAAATACATGGTCTCTCTTTGCTTAGGAATAAGTTTTATGTGGGACTGCTTAAAAAACTGTTTCTTATTAAAGAACTTTTTACAGGTATGAATTTTTTGTTTTGTCTTTCTTACTGCTTTGCAAAATTGAACCAATTAATTTAAATTTTACAGGCAGTTAGAAATAAGAAGTGAAATAAAATTTGTTGTAAAGCAGTACTCCATTCATAATATAGAATTACATTTAAAGAGCTTGCAATGAGAATAAAATATTCATTGAAAACAATATATCTGAATTTGGCCCGAGTGTCATTCCAAATTGTCAATGAGCAGTCATGAATTTTATTAATGTACTTTGTTAGTTAAAATTATTTGATGGATTATGCATATGGATATATTTATTCACAGATTTGTGAACTCTGCTATATAAATTTATTCAGATATTCGATATGCGGATTTATTTTACTTTGACTATTTACAGGTACCATTTGTTGTCTCGTATTCTAGCTGAACAACATTATAATTGGAAAATTTAGAATCAAGTTAAATTAATCCATAAACTATGCATCTGTAAACTTCATAGAAATTACTTACCTCCTGTATAATTTATGTTTTATTTCTTTTTAAAATAAAATAGTGTGACAAAAGCTTACTTATTACAGCGACATGACACAAAAACAGCATAACTATATATATATACTGAAAAAAAAAATACCACAGTCCTTTCCACATCACAAGAAGATGGAAGAGATAGAGATAGCTCTGATATAGGAAAAAATACATGCAATACCACTCCAAAAAAAAAAAAAAAATCCTGAAAACCACAAGCTATGGTGTTGCCTGGTGGGTTTGCAACCCTCATTCAGCTGTTCTTATGAAACTGAAGTCTGGAAGAAAGGAAAAAGCGTATACAAGTCTTATATGTTTTCTATAGAACATTTTCAATTTTACTTAAATGATAGAAAGACATCAGATTTTATCTCCATTTTTGTAGTAATATGCTTGGTCTTATGGTCAAGACTACAGTTCAGCTGCTAGGCTTCCTAAAGCCTACAGCCTTTTTTCCCCCCAAATTCTTGAAGTATACGAATGTGATTCATTTCTTCCATTTTACTATGCTATTACTAACCTTTTGACACGTTCATTCATCATGGGCAGTTAAACCATTGCTTTCTGTAGAGAACATGGTTTCCAAGCTTTCTTAATTTCTTTTTGTCATACCACCAGCAGACTGGGAGTTTGTTATGCTATACAATGATCAAATAACAGCATTTCACACATGAAGCATTTACTGAACATAAAACTTTAACTTTCTGTCACTAGTCTCTGTATTTTCTGTCAATTACAAATTTTAGGTCCATTGCTGGTCCTAGCTGAAGAACAGTACTTTTTTGTTTAGAACTATCATCTGAATTTGAGTTAATTATTTACATACTTCTTGACATGATGTTGTCATGACAATCTGTCTCACTAAGTGTTTTGTTTTCAGACTAAAAAAACTTTTGATAAATGTAATGTGACATTTCTCATATTTACAAAAAGCATTTCTTTTAACCAATCATTCTCTACATTTGTCAACATCTGTCAGCAAAATGTCAAATTATTGACACAGTGGCTTTGGCTATTTGTCTTCTATTTCAATGATTATATTTATCATAGAATCAGACTCTGTTGGGGTTCTGTAATAATTTCTAGGATCATTCACAAAGCAGATACTCACTTACTGCTGGATTGTATACATCGTCCCTTCTGTGATTTGTACTTACCATTACAAGTGACCAGAAGATAAAGGAAAAAAAGTTACATCCTGGAGAGATGTAGTCAAGTCTGTGCAGTTTTGACAGTACTATGCGTATTTATGCTCATATTATTTATCTAATACCACACCCAACTACAGAATATTTTGAGAATTCAGATTTTTTAAATTATTATACCAAAAACCTGAGTAGATAGTGAATCCAACCTAATTTTCCCAGTAAAAACTATTTAATTAGTCTATACAATTGGTAAAGCCACGCTAGAGAAACATGTCCCTCCAGAGCTGATAACATAATCTCAATAGAGATGTCCTTGATACATGGTTTGAATGAGAACTCTCCCTCCTCCATTGTGATTACTCAGCAGAATTCAGTCGAGATACAGCATTTTTTTTTTTTTTTTTTTTGCCTTTATAGCAGACGTGATCTCTTCACCTTCCATCCTGCTTGCTGCTGCATTTGGTATGCAAAGACAGCTATCTAACCTCCACAGTTAAAACTGCTAAATTCAAATAATACGGGAACGCTGATTCCCAGTCATTGACTTATGGCTGCCTTTAAATTTTGGCTGTTACTGGGAGGTTTGCCAGTTTTGCTCTTTAACTTAAGATTTCCAGGATATAAGAAGTACTGTCTTCCTACCGAAGGATCTTGGGCCAACTTAAAATTACATACACAACACTGATTTTAGGAATTGGAGCACAGATAATTGCTTTACTCTCTTTACCCTACCAGTCCCGATTTCATTTTGTTTTCCTTCCCCCACCTCCTTAACACATGCACAATGACCTGGTGCTGCAGCCACTGCAATTTGAATATTTGTCAAACAGTGTTTTCTAGCCACTGAGCTGGATTTCTTACTGATGCACTTGCTCTACACGGGCATAACAAACCTTGAAGTGTTTGCAGAAAATGTGTTTTCGCAGAAAAAGCATTTGAATCTCTTTCTATCTAGCAGTCTTTACTTAAAAGCAGAAAATGAAATTAAGAAATTCAACTACACTCATGCTTCACAGAAGAGTACAAATTCATATCCTTTTAGCACTTTTTAAACTTTGTTGCTTCTTGCCAAATCTTTCCGTAAGCTGCAGATGCCATTTCCTATTCAGCTGCTGCTGTTTATTGCAGTTACCCTGCAGATTGTATGGGTAACATTCCAAACCAAATTGGATTATCTGAGTAAGAAATAACTTCAAAATCTGTTACTGTTTTCTTTGTATTCTTTGTTCAGTTTGTTTTTTTGTTTGTTCTTAATTTGTAATTCAAAACCTTAATACAGACTAATAAGTTGAAATTTAAAACTGTCTCAGAAAACCTTACATCTAAAAAGATAAACCTTCAGCCCAGCACAACCATTTCTACTTTTACTCTTTCATGCAAGATGCTAGAATATGACACAGATTTTCATTGCTGTATCTTTTTTTCCCTTTTTGAAAGAATTAAATAATACCATTTTAATGTTAATTTTAAAGGAAAATATTTGAATTTCTCCCCTTTACAGTATTTAGATTTTGGAATCAATGACACCTTTTCATGTGTCCTGAAGACAGTTTTTTGGAACATTTTAAAACTGTCAATTTTTTTTCCAATGCAAATAATTCAGCATGGCAGAAAGAAAGTGATTGAAATATTACTGGCCAAGGGCTTCCAATTATCTTTGGGCAGGCTTGAAAACTGGACTTGTGCATATTATTTTTTATCAATGAACCTTTAAGCCTGGAGAAGTTTGATGTAATTAAAAACACTTTCATACTTCAAGAGCTTGGGTGTTTTACAGTGCTAAACATGATAGGAAAGAGATCTCCAGCAGTACAAGATGAGGCCAGATCGGATGGTTTTGTCATGGTGTTTCATGAAAGCCTACTTCTTCCCTTTCACATATACATTTTTTTTCTTCACAGCACTATTAGAAGTATTCCCAGTGCTAAGTCGTATTTACACTTTAAAAAAACATAAGCATATTTTTTTTAATCAAAAATATTGTTCTTTTCCTAACATTCCCTTTGATGATTCTGAGCCCGTCCACTTTTATTTTTATTTTTGTCTGTTAGAAACCCTGGAGAATCTCTGAAAGAAAAAATAGAACTTTAGGGACCCGAGCAATCTAAAGATTTGTTTTCCCTTATTTTTCAAGGCTTTAAGAGTTTCTAAAACAGCGAAGTTGTTCCAAGGCCTCGCAGAAAATGCTTTGCCTCAGAAGACTCCTATTGTGTCTTAATGGCTTAAATTTATTATGATTGTGTCTAATCTAACATGACCTAATTCCATTAAACATTTGATTTTTAAAAAATATTTTTAAACAAATCTGACCTTTAAAAATCATATTGTACTCTGCAACAAATAATATGTTGCTTACATCCTTCATTAGATTTTTAAACGCACTATTACAACACAAGCATTTTCTACTTGTATGAGACATATACCTAAAAAAAATGAATGAATCCTTGTGAGTCATTTCAGCTTTCTGGTCACTGCTCTACTATGCAACATCCATAAGGTTCAGGTATTTCCTCTATTTTCCTTCTGGTAGGGCTTTGGAAATTGGAGAATCCTTACTCTTGTCTGCTCATTTCCTTACTGTCATGACAATCCCATTCCATATGGAAAATTGGTCTACTTTGAAGCTTAAACATTGTTTTATAAGTTTTATGGTTTCTATATTCCAAGTGAAAACTAAGATACATGATGTCCTGGAGAGACCACTTGGCTTCATTCCTTCAAAGAGACATGTTAAATTGAAGATAGTGCTGATATTCCTGCAGCATATCAAGAATTTATTGAAATATAAACTGCATGAGAAACATTAAATAATTGTGAACATGAATAAGGAACAGAGTGTATTTTTTGCTTTAATGTGGGGTTATGAATATTTATTGCATTTGTGGAAGTTAGTTTCTGAGCATAAAGCTTTTTAATAGTTGAGCTACTTTCACCAAAAAGTAACCCTCAAACAAATGTCAAGTTTTCAAACCGTTTTGCGTATATCACCATTGAAAAAGTTGCTATACACCTTCAGGATATTCCATCAGTTGTCTTACAGCAGAAAGATTTGTCTTTTTTTTTTCCCATACATAATATTTTAATAAATCCTACTTAAAAAAATGTGGCTCATTTTTTAGCATCACTAAGCAAAAACAGCAAATATCTTCAGTCAGTTGTTATTGTGTAGTTTATCTTTCTCTAGCAAAGACAGCTGCTCATGAAGCAATTTGATTAATGTGAGAAACACCTGATAAGGACCTTTAATCTCTGGTATCTATTAAAGTATAGGGCCATGTATTTGGAATTGTGCCTCGTCATCTGAGTGTCAAATCTAAGCTTTCAGCACTGAATCTACAGATGGATAGTCAACAGGTGCACAAATAGAAAATCTCAACGCAAGGGGAAAAAATGGCCAAACTAGTTTAAACTGGGAAGTGCATCTGAAAAATAACATGTTGGAGAACAAGACTTGTAAAAATCAGCAGAAAAGCTACACAGAGAACAACTGGACACATCCATGTAGTATTTTGGAAATACTTGATATGGTGCAGTTAGAGGAGAATCACTGGCAGCTCATAAGACATAGAATGGCCTGGGCTGAAAAGGACATCAAGGATCATCAAGTTCCAACCTTCTCACCACAGGCAGGGCTGCCAACCTCCAGATCTAGTACTAGATCAGGCTGCTCAGGGCCCCATCCAACCTGGCCTTGAATCCCTCCACGGACAAGGCATCATCACTAATCAAAGTGTAATGCATGTTTAACAATTATTTCTTAAATTTCAGAGATAGATCAAAGACTGCTGATCCTGACATTTAAGCTGAATAATACATTGTAATATGATATGGCTAAATAGCATCTTCTATCACTTTGCTATACAGCTGTAAAATGTACATTAATTCTACATCTTATTTTCCTACAACATCTATGTTGTTTCTTTTTAATAAAATTAGAACTATATCTCAGTCAGATTTAGTCAAAAGTGTGTAGAAGTTGTCAACTGATTCTCTGTCCATATAACACCATATAAATGCATCCTTTGGCCTAAATAAGCCTTCCAAGAGTCATGTTGATTCTTTCTGCTTGACTAAGGCCTTTATATAAATGCAGTTATGCTCATCAGAATTCAGTTTCACAAATGACCTTAAGATTGGAGGGAAATAATCACTTATGGTACAGAGAGAATCTAAAGAGAGTACCTTTATTTTTCTAGCCTGGTTTCTTTGGAAGGTATTTTTGTAAGCCTTGGCAAAACAGTGTGATGTTCAAGAATCACATCTGTGTTTAGAAGCTTCCAATTAGCATCCTTGCAAAACCTTGCATCATGTTATGGTGTCAGAAATTGTTTCAAGATAACAGCAAAATAACCTTATGGTCAACCAGGTTCTGTTCCTAGGATTCATTCTGATTTACGGAGGTGCTGTGAAACTCTTCTATACTCTCTGTGTACAGTTTTATTCCCACTGCTTTGGAAATAAATCTGCACAGTATCAGCCTAATATTAGTACTTGTAGCAAGTTATTTACCATGGTATTTAATTTATCAGAACAAAGTGCTATTTAGTCTTACAAACAATAATGTGAAAGGGAAACAGAGCAATCAGGCAAGAGTTTGTCACTGTTTCCCCACACATTAGTGCACTGCTGTAACAGAAGTAACACAAGAAACAGAAGGGGACCTGTTTGATAATCCTGTGTCCAAATGCTGAAAGGAATCCACTGAAAAGCTTACACAGCCCTAGTATTTCTGTGCACTACCCCTTCCTCTTCTGAGAGCCTACCAGAGCTTGAGAGGTATAAGAGAAAGTCCAGAACCATCTATAACTGAACCTAAAGATGCAGGCTAGCGGTGGAACATTTCAGTGATTTTGCTACCAGCTATTAACAGAGCAAGCACTAATGTTTTCCTGATTTGAGCCCTTAAATGTTTCAGAATTTCACCTTGAGCACTTATTCCAAGATGTTTCAGAGTCTTTTAAATAGCTAATTTTTTTTTTTGCATGTTTACATGAATTCCCTTAATTTCACATCATACTTAGATATTAGGGCAAGCACAGACACTTTTTTTTTTTTTTTTTAAGATTATTCATACAGCCATTCAACTGGTTGAGATGATGCTATCCCATATTGCACGTCATGACTCAATACTGTCTTTAAAAGCAGTTACAGGAATTTTCATTTAGTGAAGATGGGCAGACTATTTCTTTTGACTTAGCCGTTTCCTATTACTTATTGTACTCTCTTGACAGCAATAAATTTCATAATGGTTTCTAGATTTCAAATCAACTATTACAATATCTAGAAGGAACAGTAAATCAATAACAGATGATATACAAATCACATCTAATAGCTAGAATGCATTTTTTTTTGCCTTAAGGTGTCTCGCTCAGTAATCACTGCAATATTTATTGAAAAAATAGCAAAACACTATAAAATCAATAAGTTGCCATGAATATATGAAGACATTTTTGTAAGCACAGAACAGACCTGGGAGGAGAAAAGGTATTGTTACTATGCAAGCATTTACAGACCCTTATCTTTGAAAACCCAATTAGTGTTGTTTATCACATACTTTGTTATCTAATTTTTTTTGAAGGCTCCACTTTCAAAGCCAGATAAAATTAGAATACCTCAGTGAAATACTCTTAACAAGAGGTATTAAGGTTTGTTTTACAACACACCTGGATGTTTCATAGTTTTGCTTAGAAGTTTTAATTATGATAATTTATATATTCATTTTTATGGTCTACTCAAAGGAAAGCATAATAACTGCATGGTAGATCTTGACATTGTGGTCAACATGATCGGAAAATTAAATATTGATGTTGATGCAATAAAAAGAAAACCTCAGTTCTGATTCTATGTTTCATGCTGCTCTTTTTGGGCTAATAGAAAATTAGAATTTACAAGTAACATATAATCAAACCCTAGATTACTTGTTGAAAGATGATACCTAAGTATAACCCTCTTTTCACAAGTTCATATTACAATACGTTTAATTTTATCGAAAATGCAACAATATCCTATGAGATTTTGTAGTTAATTGAAGTTAGTAGTTGAATGGGTATCTTTTTTCTCTTCCTCTCCTCCTTCTCTCTTCTAATTTTTTTTTTTTTAATACAAGAAAAGTAGATGGAGGTATAATACTTACTGATGCATTTTCTAGAAATTTTGCAAAAACAGGTTTTGGCAACAAAAAAGATGAAATTAATTAATTGGTTGAGGTAGTTGAAATATCCATGAGATATGAGTCTATATCTCTGAGTCCAGAGATATGTCCTGGACTATGAGGTGTCATAAATTCCCTGTTCTTGAAAGATTTCCTTTCTGCCTCTCGGATTAGTTAGTTGAAGATAGATATGAAGCCCTAACGACTTCCTCCTGTTGTCCAAATCCCATTCCTCTGAAGAGAGATAAAGTATGATGCTTATAGTTTATTCCTGTGGCCAGTCAAGAAGGCCATAGAAGTCAATGAAAACCATTTGTCAATGAAATCTAGAAGCTAGTTTTCTGGAAAAAAAAAAAAAAACAAAAAAATAACAAAGAATGTATTTTTTGTAAGAAAAGCCATAAATTGAATCATATTCATAGGTATGTACTTTGGAGAGCTATTAAATGGTCTGTCCAGTTCTCTTCTAGGAGTCAGTAACAGCTATCGCGTGCTGCAGTCAGACAAACTAGAGCAGGACAAGATTCTTGTGATAAAAGCAGGAAAAAAGTGTTAATTTTTTTTTTTGCATTAAGTTAAAACATGTTTAATTTTCTCAAATATTAAATATATGCAGAAACATCAAAGTTCAATAACTAGTATTGATTATTTTGGACTTTTTATTTTAGTGGAATAGAAGAAGCATCCACTAGACTGATTTTTAAGATACACAGATTATTTCCATTCCAAGATAAGTAAGTACACACAGTTTCAGAGAATTCTTATTTCCTTCGATCATTATTTGGTTGCTTCTCTCAAAATACTAAATATTGAAAATTGGATGTAACATTCTGTGTATCATATTATACTAGGCAAAGTCTCACAAGTCTCTTTGAGTAACTTTTTTTAGACTGTACAGATAAAAGTTGATTGTCTTACCTGGAAAAGGAAGCTTAGAATATTTAAGTACACATTTCTGTCCTACAAGTATCACTAAAATAATCTGCTTTCGCAGGTTGCTTGCTTCATAAAATAATGTACCAAACAGCTTGCAGAAAAATTGGATAAATTCCAGTTGAACAGGCACTACTCAAATTGATAGTGACAGCTCATTGTGGAAAAAAAAATGTTTCTTTCAAGTGATTGATATGAACTCAAAGGGGTGTGAAGAACTATAGTGTTCATATTGCTCATGAGCTGTTGACAGTTTGGCACATCCTAATGCTGATTAGAAACAGGCCAGGACACTGCAGTTTGCTTTCACATTAAGCTTAGAAACTACATTAGATTATTTGCTTCACACGAACACACAATACGACAAAAATTCCAAAACCGAATGACCCTTGTATGCAGTAGCTCAACATTTATGTTATATAGATAGTTCTGAGCGATAAAAAAAAAGTAGTAGGAGATTACTAACAGATACTAATTAAACTGAGCAAGTGACCTTGATGATATGCAGTTCTCTAGTGAAATGCAGGTGTTTAAACAGAGATATAATAAAGTGAGAAAAAAACATTTAAAAATGGAACTCTAAGAAGTTGTGTACGTTGTTCACATTTAGCCTATGCATAGCAAAACAAGTACTTCAGAAAGCTTTTCTAGTGTTTATTTGTACATTCCTTATTTCGTCTGCACAGATGTTAATGTTACTAGAATTATTTTTTCAAGTCAATTTTCTATGTACTTTCTCAATTGCAGTGCTTTTACAGATCACTAAAAGAAAGTAACCTCTTCATCATGTCTTCATTTTTCAGACAGGCTCTGTAAAATGTCAATGTCAGGAAAGGCAGGTCTTACTTCTTCCCTGCAGTGACTGCTGGGATTTCTCTGGCTGGATGCCACTGTGATGTACTCCTCCTGTTAGATGCTTCTAGACTATTAAAAGATAGCTACTATTACTTCACATTACTCATATATGCTCCAAAATGGGATGACCACTTTCAACTTGTCTGAATTCCAGGCTATTCCACACCTACACACCAAAGAAAGTCAAAAATACTTTTTCCTAGATGTCAATTTTGTTAGTTTTCAGTCCAGTAGGAAAGGCAAAGAAAATGAGAAGTTCTCTGGAGCTGGAAAAGGTGCTCTTCCCTCTCTAAGGAACCTACAGATACAAACCAGTCCTGTGAAGTCAAACAATAGGCACAAGACCCTGCCATCAGCTATTTATGGAGTTCAGAAAGAGAATCGCTATTTTGTCTTCTTAGATACCAAGCGGTGAAGGCAGATATCTTTCCATACGTCAAATGTTCAAGAAAGCCAAGCATACTTCTAAACCTAGAGAGACAATGAAGGAATGCTGAACTACAGGATAGTAAGCTTGCACTTTTTCTGCAGTGAAAACAACTGAATGCAATACAAGACAATGCAAGGGATAGTGGGCTTATTGCTATCAGCTTTGTATATTCTGACCACACAGAATAGTTTTTATTTGCTCTATTCTACACTTCTTGAACAGAACAAGCCAGTGTAATAACCACATTCTGAACATTTCCAGTGCAAAATACATAATGCTTATATTGTCAACTTTACGTTCACCAATACAGCAGAACTTGAATTATTTCTTTGGTTTTGTCTTTGTTATTGTTTTGCAAATTAAGCAGTGAAATTGCTTCAGATAGATTTTCAGCAATCCCACACAAAGCATCTGAGGAATTAATAACAAGCATAAACAGGAACTTCACAACAGTTCTGACCCACATGATCAATGAGCAGCAATCTCCCACTGAGACAACACTCCTCCAAAGAGCAGCTGACCTCTGAGATGGGCTCCTCTCTGTGGCTGGCCCTTAAATGAGCCCAGGGCAGCCCCATGCTGAGTCCACCCCTTCCAGTCATGTGGGGAGCACAGGTGCAAACAGTTTGCCTCTGCTTCCCAGGCCTGCAACAGCCCTTACTCCAGCTGCTCAATCATAGATTCAGGCCGTGACCTAGCTTTTCCCCTATGGTTATGGAGCATGAAACAGGGAAGTGTCTCAGTGCTGTGGGGCAAGGTACAAGCTGAAATTGATCCACAAACTCAAGCAAATGTATTACAGAGTAGGAATGCTCGTTTGCAGACTGAATTCAAGAACATTAGAGGATAGTAGGCAACTTGTATTGACACAGAAGAAAGTTTAACTCTCATTTCCAGTGTTTATGTAGCAGATAGCTCAAATTCTCACTGACCTTGGCAGAATTATGTTGGTGATACAGTTGCTAGAGTGTTCTGTGAAGGAGTAGTGTTCAGTGCTGTGCTTTAAGTTTCAATATTAGAGGTTTTATTGCTTCTCCTAATATTGTATAATTCCATGATTTTTTATGTTTTGCTACTGCGTGCACAATGCATGCACACAAATCTTATCTTAGTTGAATTCCTTGATATATCCCTTAGGTACATTTTAAGAGGGGTGCTGAGATACAGCAGTCCCAGTTCTTAGTACTCCTGCATACTCCGCCACCAAAGAGCAGCATTGAGTGTATGCTGACCTTCTGCATCATAAAAGTCTTGTATGAGTAGAGATGAATGTATTAATTGTATTACATTAAGATTCAAAATCCATAGCTCTCTCTGTCACTTCGGTCTGAACAATATAGCCAGCCTTAAAGGATATGTGAGTAGCAGTACAGCTTTTGTGAATTTAATGGTGCAATATCTGAAAAAGCAGCAGTGAAAAAATTCTGGAACAGGAGCAAAGATATTGTAAGTTCCTATTTGAATCAGTGCCAGTAGTAGTAATAAAGTCTGTCAGAAAGACATTGTTGTACATACTGCAAAATTATCAATTCATTTGTGAAGTGTTATCACTTCTCCACAAGATGAGATCTAAATATCAAAGAAACAGGTAATGCCATTCTAAAAATTCTGTCTTCTCAGGAAATAAACAAAAGCCATCATTTAAAACTGCTATCATCTCTTTATGGCAGTGGAAGATATGCAGGGGTGCAAGACAGGTTACTCCTCTGAGAGAATGTTAAATATAGATAACTAAACAAATTTTTGGATACCCTATATCCCACTGAATCTTTGGTTTAATAGCTGATGTGCATGTAATGACAAGTTTTTGCCACTAGTATCCATCTAGAGTCTCCAGTTATATATTGCTACAAAACGTTTATGGTTGTTCTGAGTTGTGCAAACAAACCAAGTCTAATATTGGTGGTAGTTGTCACTTACAGCTTAGTCAAATTTAGCAGAATAAGCTACCAAGTAGATTACGTAAGGCTTCTTGTGTATGCAGTCTATATACACACGCAGTGAGCATTATTGCTTCAGCCTGCTGCATCTTTTCAAAAATATTCATCTTCTAATAAAATGTGATTATTTCAAAAAAGTCATTAACTTACACTTCCTAAACAATATGATTTTTCCCCTTCTGCAGGTTCTTTCATATTTCTTTCAGCAAGAATTTGCTTTTCAGCTTTTTTCAGTACTGAATGAAATCATGCAAAAGCTGAAACTAAACACAGAAGACTACAAGAATGACTGATAGCTAAATATACCACAGCTTCTTTTGTTTGTTCCTAATAAAGCAACAGGAAAGTAACAGAAGTATTCTAAAAAAGACTTGAAAACATCTGATGTGCAAAAGAAAAAAAAAAGGCAAAAGAAGTAACAATAATATCACTTTTGTGGGGGATTTTTTGTTGTTTTGGGTTTTCTCTTTCATCTCTTATTTCTCAGGAAGTGGCACAATATTTGGCACTCAAAAAGTCTCAGATATTACTTTATTGCTTTGTTCGTCTTTTATATTATTTTTATTTTTCCCTTATTGTCAAAAGAATTACAGCATGACAAACTAATCAAAATATGGAAAAACACTTAGAATGTCTTTTGAGTTTTGCTAAAAAGAACATGCTAAGTTTGACATATCTTTTTTCTTCTTTTGTCATTTACATCCTGCTTTGTGGTGCAGAAAAATAAAAACAACTAACCAATCAAAAAAATAACCCAAACCTTTTCACATTATTAGAGCATGTTGCTTTTACTTTAAAATACTTTTTTTTTTTTACTTATTTCCTGTTTCTTTTACAGAATTTTTTTAATAGAACAATGAAAATAGATTTTTCCTGACTAAAAAGAGAAAAAAAAGAGGATGTTTGTTGGAAAGAATTGTTTAAAGTGCTTCAGTAGAGACTATTGATCTCAAACTGGCAAGTTAAGATTGTTTCTATGTTTCAATGAATGCAGTGTATAATAACATAATATTACTTAAAATTATAACAAAAATAGATTTTAGTCTGAATGATTTGTACTCTGCTATTTCATTTAGACACACTAATCATATAGTCACAATTAAAGAGCTCAGAAATTACAACTACAAAAAGTTTCTTCATACTTCAAGGACTACGTTTCAAAATGCAAGTCAATTTCACATCAAATGAGAAGATTTGTTCTTTTTTAAAAAACATGTAATTTCATTAAAAGTTATGAAAAGATAACTAGCTAAATGGTGACTTTTCTGGGATACAGCATTTCATAGGTAAAAGACGTGTTGTTGTCCTAAGGCAATATAAAATATTCTTTTGCCATTGCAATTATGTATTACCTTGCTCTTCAGTCAAGCACTAGTCCAGAGTGGGACTTTTGTGTAGACTTGAATATAAAGAGGCAAACTGAGACCTCACTAATAATTCTAATTGTCATTCTTTATGCTCTTTGCTGTTGGATGTGTATCTTGAAGGGTGAGGGAGATGAGCACTTTCATTGACAATTTGAAGTCCATACAAATCCGCAAATGTATTGCTACTTTTTCAAATTTACTGTACTTAAGAGTGCTCTATGTCTTAGTTTAATTTCAAAAAAAAAAAAAAAAAGAAAGAAAGAAAGAAAGAAAGAAAGAAAGAAACATTAAAAATGTCTAGTCATATGTCACAATCTTGCATGTTTTCTTCTGCTAGTTGTATTTCTTTTGCATATATACATGTGTTTATAGTTGGTGGAAATACTTCATGGGAACCAAAGAGACAGATTTTGCAAGCAGAAATCTGAAATTATCATCTAGCAACATTTTCAAATTATCCACTTATCAATATGAATTTCAGCGCTGAAGCTTACAGAAGCTTACTTCTAAGAATCCATTTTTTGAAAGGGAATCTCTACATCCTGGTTTGGTTTCCAAGTGTCCTGCAACATTCATGCAGATAGCTAAGAGTTTTCACAAGGAAATTTGTATTCACAGCCACCTACACATTAAATATCTAAGCTATCTTATCTGAAAACATGGACAGGTAGAGGAGGCTTTAAATTTCCTTTTCTTATGGCCGTACTTATTGCCTTGCAATACCCTGCAAGACCTTGTAAAGAGCTGTTAGATTAGCTGAGAGCAGCTTCATGGGGCTTGATGTAAATCCCTTCCTTCCACAGTAATGCAGAAAAACTGTTTTTCTTTTAAAGATTTTGAGGGATGGTAATTCAACTTAGGCCACATTTACTTCAGTGTCCTCCTCTGTGTTAGGATGTTAAAAAAACACTGCCATTTCCTTGTAGAGTACCTAATGAGACTGGGACTTGTTCATTGAGGCCAAGAATCCCTCTGCTAGAGCGAGACAGGTTAGCTAGGCACCCTGCTGGCAAGCTCCTGAAGGCATTGCAGCTGGAGATAGATCACCCTCTAGTCTGCATTGTCAAAAGCTGAGAAAAATAGTGAATCTGTGTCATCTTCTACCAGGTCAAATTCTGCAACTACAGTTTTGTGTTCCTCCTAGGTTTGTAGTGTTTCTTGTTGCTGTTGTTCTTGGGTTTTTTTGTCTTTTTTTTTCTTTTTTCAATACAGATATCTTTAGCTACAGATTTTGTCCAGTATTAAGTGCTTGTACAAGTGCCTACTTTGAAAATCACAGTTCTGCAAGCACTGTGCTTTTAAGACATAGAAGTATACAGCTCTGTATACTGTCCTTGAGAATCTCTACCAGAGAAAGCTTGAAACTAAAAAAATTCTTGTGGATGTTTAGACTACGTTTTTTCCTATTTAAGTACTTTTAACATATTCAAGTCTTTTCTGTGGGTATTGGGCATACACCTATTTCTCTTTGAACTCAGCAACAGTCAAGGGCACTCAAGACAGTAAAATGATCTCCCATCTATACATAAGTTTCTTGCATTTGAGTGAATAAAATGTAATTATTACTTGTATTGGTGTAGTCAGTAACACGGTTATGCTGAGATTTCTTTAACAATAATTTTGTTACTTACATCTAAACTACACTGAGATTGCAATAAGGCATATTAGCATTCACAATATTTGAATGACTCCATTTTCCACTTGGACAATTCAACAACTGTAGGTGCACATAGCTGTCATCTGGCGAATGCCACAGCTTCCACCCAGCCTACTCCTGAGTTTCTCAGTAGGACAGGAGATGGAGTGAACAAGCAATGTCAAAAGATGTTGAGTCAGGACATGCTAAAGATGCACCCTGGATACCACTATATATAAAAAACTAATACTAAATCTTTTTATAAACCTTTTATATAAACTTTACCTATTTTCCTAGTTCCTCAAACTTACAGTGTGGCATTGTATTTAAAGTAAAAATATTTTAAAGATAATGTTATTACATAGTATTTTATTAGTCATCTTATATACTTACAATAGCTGAATTAATGAATTAGTCAAGTTTCAATTTCTTCCGACTGTGAAGTATCAGGATGAAATTAGGAGGAGGAAGAGATCAAGTCTTTTATCTAGTGATGATTTAAGTGCTGTACTTTCAAAAAGCTATGTGACTTTGGACTTTGGTCAATTTTTTCCAAAGTATACTGTGCATTTTACACTTTGTTAAAGAAGTAGACTATTTCAAGAGAAAGAGAATTTGACTTAAAAGAAAAAAAAAAAGTGCTTTGGAGACAAGAAAATAAAGATCTTGAACTACTATATTGTTTATTTGTTTCATTCTCTTTCGAAAATCTGTTACCACTAGGGAATTCACTTCTTGGAGGAGAAAATCCTGCAAGAGGATTGCTGTGCTACTATGCACTCCCAAAATACACATTTTGACTTTTTGTTCAAAATAATCACAGAATCATAGAAACATAAGGTTGGAAAGGATCTACAAGATCATCTAGTCTAACCATCCTCCTACCACCAATATTACCCACTAAACTACTAAACTGTATCCCTAATAGTATAG
>WBMW01005156.1:768039-783545 GCA_013396635.1 Penelope pileata | reverse complement strand
AGGAGAGGAGAGGAGAGGAGAGGAGAGGAGAGGAGAGGAGGGAAAAGAAAAAGGAAGAGAAAGAAAGAAAGGAAGAAAGAAAAGGAAGAAAGAAAAGGAGGGAGGAAGGGAGGAAGGAAGGAAGGAAGAGAAAGAAAGGAAGAGAAAGAAAGGAAGAGAGAAAGAAAGAGAGAAAAAGAAAGGAAGAAAGGAAGAAAGAAAGAGAGAAAGAGAAAGAGAGAAAGAGAGAAAGATCCTTTGATTGCATCAAGGTTTACTTTGAAAAGATTTATTTTTCTTTCGTTGTACTCTGCAGACAAACACTACATGATTGTCTAACGCACAAGATAAGGTTGAGGTCTGTTATACTTTCAAAACGTTCTGTATGTCAGAATAGATCGGGTTCTATTTGATAGAGATAATTTTAGGCTTGAAAACATAACAGGGGAAGGCGTTGTTGCTATGTTCTTTCAATACAGATATACCTTTGTGTGCTAGTTTCCAGAGATTTATTCAAGTGCAATCACCTCCCTCCATGATCATTATTCCTAACTTATCCAAAAAGAAGCTTTGACATTTTCCTCTTGATCTAGAGATGACTGCAATTACTACAGTGTCTTTTCAGGTATGTGAAGTTTTGGTTTTTTGTTTTTGTGAAGTTTTTTAGAGAATTATTCAAATATTACTGAACTGTTAATCTGTTAAATGTACAATATCATTTCATAACTGTTAAGGCAACAGTCAGCTCCAAGTGAAAGTTTTCTTTATACTGAACTTTAACAACCTTAAATAAACATTAAAGGTAACCTTACTTCAAGAAAACACAGGAAACATGCCTGCCGGCGTGGCCATCATCAATGTGTGCTTCTCTCGCGGCAGCGCTGCGGATGTGCAAGAGATCGTCTTCAAGAACTTCTTTCTGTAGTTGAAAATGAGACAAAATAGAGCTTTATTAACATCAACACAAACATCAATTCTTTATGCTAATGAAAGGCTAGCAGTCCCAGAGGAGAGACAGAGCTGCGAAAACTTTTCTCTGTAGTAAATATTTTAAAGAAAACACAGGATTTTACAACTGAAGATATCAGATGATACACAAATATAGTCTTGAATACTACATATATTTCAAAAGCTATTTTGAAAGAACATGGCAAGACAGAGCAGAGGAAAAAAAAAAAAAGAATTTAAACTGATCTCCCCCTGCTCACTGTATTCTTCCAGGGAAGTCTGGGTTTCCAAGGCTTGGTTTTGGTTATTTTGTTGACATCCTGCATTTCAGAAATCTCCCTTGAATCTCACTAGTTATTAGGGAGTTTTCTTTCCTTCATAACTGAGATTTCTTTCCCTGTTCCATTCTCTCAGACAGGATGATGCATAAACTTTGGTCTTCCAGCTCTACTGTGTCATGTATACACCTCTCAGTATTTTAAAACTTTTCTTTCCAAGTACACATAAGGGTTTGTAGCTGGAATTTCCGCTGGATCCTATCACTCTTACTACTTTTCTTTTGCTACGTTCCCATAAGAAAGAAAGGAAGGTCACCTCTGCTAGTGCAGATTTGTATGAACGCAGCATGCAGGCTCTTGTTCATCGCTGGTGAATATGAAAAGCTAATGGTAGTGACCATGTTGAATAGTGTTTTGTAGCTTAGAATTTGCTCTATCAGATAGCATTATTGTGGTCTTTGTAGTTTCCGTGGAAATAAGTAGGAGGCATTATTTTTGGAGCAACCTACACATTTTATACCATAACAAAGTTTTACAAAGCTTCCTGATGTACTAACACTCATTTCTAGAGATATCTCTTCAGTGAACTTGCTACTGTGTACCTCATCCTTGACAAACTACTTTCAGGCTTTCTGAATGTGCATGAAAACGGATAAGTTTGGTGGACCTAAGCAATATAAAACTGGATTTTGGTGATTTCTTGTGCATCTCTAGCTGCATTGCCTTTGCAGCTAACACACAGCTCATACATAGAGGTGAATTGCTAACCTTTTCCAGCAACCTCTGCTCCTAAGTAAACCTTAACAGCAAATCCAAATGGCACCACTGTTCAAACATAAAGACAATAGGAATTGCTGGCTCCTGCATTTCAGTCACTACAACCTAATGCTGTCTCCTTTACTCAAAAATTTCAGTCTTTTGGAACATATACAAAGTGTGTTCAAAAGATATAAAATACAGAGATAGTGGGCCTAGGAACAGTAATAAATATCAAAAATACGAAAAGAGTACGTATGCAATAGTTAGGAACTCACGATGCAGTGAACTCAGCTATAATGGAAAGACTTTTTTGAAAGGCTTTTTCATCTGAAAAAAAGCAGCTCCTTTTTAACAGAAGCATGCCAGATGGTTTAGCAGAACACCCATTAGTCAATCTGATAGCAGACCCTGTAATTTACTGCCTGTAATGCTAACGATTGTGCATAGATGTATGAAATAGGTTAGAATCATCTTTATGTGTAAGTTCAGTGGGTACTGAATTCCAGCAAGACAAGAGGAAAGGAAGAAGTCTTGAGATTGATGGCATGTATCATCCTATTCTTTCAAGAGATGATATGGCCAATGTGGTTCCATTATACTAGATTCAATGAACCAAGTTATGAATTAAGAAGCTGAAGTGTGAAGAAGCGGTTATTTAAAACAGCATGTGTTAATGATTTAAAAAAATATGCATACATATGTAGAGTTCCATTCACAAAGAGCAAATAATTGAAGTTCAGTTGGCTGAAAGAAAAAAGTAGTATCTTTATTTACATTTGACTACTCATCTTCACCAAGATGCAAGAAAAAAGAGCAGAAAGTGTAGGCACAATCTGTCAGTCAAGAGCCATTCAAAAGCCAAATTATTTACAGCCTTGTTCTAGTATCCCCACAATGTATTGTGTTAGATTATCTACATGTAATAGTTACTAAAGCTGCAAATATAATCATATATCTTCTGCTGCTCTCTAGAAAATTAAGGAAACGTCCTGCTTTAAACATAAAAGATAATAAGGTATAACCAAAACTAAACTTTGTTTTAAAATATTTTAGTTCTTTGTGAACTTGGCAAATCCTTGCGAAACATCACAAATATTTTCTCCTGTTCATGAGTGTTAAGTCAAAGCTTCTTTTCTTGCAAAAGCATAGTTCAACATTAAAGCTAGCCATGCAATGAAATATCAAAATTTAAATCCCATGCCATTTGACTATTTCTGCATATATGACTTCTGCTAAAGCACTCTACTTATACAACGAATGATGTAATTAAGATTCTGCATTTTTTCATGTGCTTGCTGGTTAATTCTAAGATTAGTGTTCAATTTGATACTGAGCTTCACACAATGTTTCAATATCATTCTGTAGAGAAATTGTTGGAGCCTTGAACATTAAATCAATAGGTCTTCTGTCTTGTTCAAATAATCAAGTTCCCCTTAGGCAAGACCAGTGCTGATCCCCACTGTGAAACTCATTATGTTTTTTGTGGACTACGGTATGACATGTTATCTAATAAATTATTAATACCATACCTTATAAACACAAAGGAGTTTACTTAATAAGAGTTCAGTTTTTTACTGTCTTAGAGCACAGCTTAAAGAAAATGTTAAAAATAATAGATAAGAGAGAGAGAGAGAGAAAAGAAAACTAAAAAAGGATTAGAAAGGGCAGACTGGAAGATGGAAAATGACACAATATATGTAAAATGTTGAATGGGAAGATGATGATTGCACAAGAAAATTAAAATATTTCAGAAAGAAAATCAGGAAGAAAAGAAAGAGGAATGGAAGACATTACAGCTAGAGGCAAGCTATCACACTAAACACCGAATCTGACAGACTGTCATGAGTAGTGCTTACTATGATCGATAACTTTGAAGGAATCAGGCCCTAGCAGAACAAATGTTTGCTTCAATTGTGATTAAAATAGGACTTTAGGGGGAACACACTAGATTATACATATTATCACTCCAAGTTGAAATCCAATTAAAAACCTAAATTTGTACAGTACTGCTCACAGTGAACTCTACTAGAACTGCATTACCCCTCATGTTTTGCCATAAATATATTAGTTTCTTGAAAGTCTCAATAATAAGTGGATAATATAATGTATCATGGAGAACAAAGCATATAGAAGGGAAACTACCCATTAACAAATGGGAAGTTGTCTTGAGTAGAGAAGGACTGCAGAAAGTTGTTGTCAATCAGAAAATAAGTAACCAAATACTATAGAAGTTGTATGACATTGAAGATGAATGTAAGAGATGATTTGATACGGAAGTGGCCTTTTTCCAAGAATCTGTAGACTGTTCATAGTCAAAATCTCTTGTAACACTTTTATTTCTTTTTGTATTCTAATTAAAAAGTGTGAAACAAGGAAAATGATGCATAGGGAACCATTGATCCCCTATGGAAAGGGAATCCTTTCCACAGGAAAGGACACACAAAACTCAAAACCAGCAGCTTTTCAAAAACAAAACTCAGGATAAAAGGAAAGAGATCATAGAAAGATATTTTTTCAATGGTAGGCGAGGTTTTATCACTTTACCAGTTGCAATCACTCAACTTTCTACTGCACCTTACAAATTCTACAAGACTTTCTGCCAACGATCAATGTATTAGATTTAAAATTTCCAAGGAATTTCATCACATTAAAGTCCCTGAAAGGAAAACAAGACATTGATTTAGTCAGAATCAAAACTGTTAAGAGGCTTCAAATTCTCTGTGAAGATTACCTTAACCTTCTTGAATATGAACCACACACAAACAGATTCCATCAGTGCTCTTTCACATCTCCACCTACCAAGCAATAATGAATCCAGTGTATCAGTCCAACAGCTGCACTCTTCTTCATTGTCTCTGGAATACAGTTTTATAAATTCAGTGGCCTAAATTTAAATCACTTGTTTTAACACAAGAAGCAATAGTGAATGAGTTTAAACCATGCTGTACGTTTTTTTAGTAGAAGGAACTCTCACAATTTTTTTAACCAAATGGTCCTCTTGAGTACAATTGTTAAAGAAAACAGTAACAACTCTAAGTTGTGACTGATTTTCCATTTATATGGAATTATTTTGAGTTTCAAAAAATGGGTAATTTGCTACCACATTAAGAGTGATACATGGTCTGTGATTCTTTTCACTTTATATTTACCATTGAAACACATACAAATGTAGTATACAGTGTTTTGATCTTTATGATGTCTGTAACATTCTCCATACTATACAACATCTAACTTAATGAAACCTGTGCTACTACATTACAGATTTAATAATAGAACTTAGTTCTGCCAGTTGTATGCATGAACAACACCGCTAAAGTCAACACAATTATTTAAATTGAGCTTATACAGAAATATTTGAAGAATGAGAGCCACAGTCTGCAAATCTTATTGAAGAAAAAATTGCTTTTCTGCTTTCTTAATTGACCGCTATCAGCTTAAAATTCAAGCTTGTAATACATCTTACCATATTTCAAACAATAAACAAAACATGGTCAAATCTCTGTCATTGATGTTTCTCCTTCCTTGAGCAAAGCTCCAAAAGAGGGGGTTCTTCTATAAGATTTCTTCTTTTTATTTAAAACAAAACAATCTGTTTGAGCTCAGCATTAAGGTTGCCCTTCCAAACTGATAGAGATCTTTAAATTCCTGAAGAAAGTTGCCTCTGTTAAGTAAAAATGCTGTCTTCAGTTTCTTGTGATTGAATGATTACAGTTCTTCCCTATTGCTGATAAGAAATTTGCAATTGTTTTCTCTGCATTCTGTGAAATACTGTACCACTCCATGGAACTGTTGGTGATCACAATCTGATGCTAATTCAGCAGAGGCACGTAATAGGCAGAGCTACTTCTTGCCCACTATGTGAACAGCTAAGGAATTGTTATTCCAATAACAGTTTGTGTGCATTCTCACAGCGTAGAAACTTGATGCAGTTACAAATGTAGTAGGTATTAAAAAAATGTAGACCAAAACAAAGCTGTGGTCACAGAATCCCTTTAGAGCATCTGTTGTTGTGAGAAGCACAAGTGATTCATTTATGGCCAGCAAATAAGAAAAAGTATTTTCCTACATATTTAAATATTTATTTTATTGTAATACTTTCGATGTTTTTATTGTAGTGCTTCAGATGCTTTTTCCATAAAATGAATTTTAAGTTCATCTTAAGATGATATTATTTCTTTTTGCTTGATTAATATTTACAACTTATACTACAATTTCATAGAGGGGCCTGGGATTCCAGGTATACTCTGCTCAGTATTACATAAGTTCAATAGTCTCATGTTGCAAAATAAAATACATTTCAGAATTTTATTCCATATCCTTATGAAATGCTTCAGAAAAAAATCTAACTGTTCACTTTGATCTTCATTTTTTATTGTTTACATTAATTTTCTTCATAAAAGCCATCTTTTCGTATCAAGGCATCTTTAATTGGCTTTGAAAGTGTATTCTAATAGAATTTTCTCTGATAACCTTTAACAGTTTAAACAGATTAAATTTTAATGTCATTTATGTTGGAAAGGTGTTCAAAATATTATACTATTAAATATTTAATGACATCATTATGGAAAATTTAGCTATTTCCAAACCAGACTCAGGGGGCCAGAGATATCATTGCACACTAGTTTTTCAACTGTTTAACAGGTCTACTGAGATTTGTGCTCTTTTTCAAAATTTAATAATATGGTTTAAGTTGCTGCTAACTTTGCAAAATACAGTATTCTTGCACAGATGCGACTGTTAATTAAAAATTCTCTTGTGAGGGTGAATGTGTTTCAGGGTGATATTTTTGTTCATGTTTGTATCACTTAGGAAAATTTGGAGTATTCAAGCATTTGTGTATTCCTAAACGTAATGTACCTACAAGACTACAGTCAGTCCTAACTACTGCACAGAGCTATAAGAAAATCATATTTACATGGAAGTGCCTTCAGTGGCTTATATCTATGATATTGCTGTCACTAAAGGAATTTATCTATGGTTCTTGTCAATCAAGCAGTTCAATAAACACACATACTATAAATCCAGTTAATCGAGTGAAGTACGTATTTTTCAAAATATCATCAGATATCAAGAATTCTAAAGGAAAAAAAAAGTTTATTTTGAGAGTGACTGAGTGCTTTAAACAAACCTCACAATTTTCAATAGGAAAAAAATGGCAGGCTATTATCAGAAATCAAAAGAAAAACATAGCAATGTTATAAGCTACCCTCCATTTCCTTCTAAGTGAAGAGATATTGAAACACTTAAAATGATACTATGGGAATGTGAGATAAAAATGTGTTGTCATCTAAATAATAGTAATTATAGTAGAATATGAAAAGAGAAGCCTTATGCGTTATAGCAACTGCTAGAGAAGAGAAAGATAACACTAGTTTTTTTTAACCCTAATATAAAGCATCTTTTTAAAAGATCTTGAATTTTTTTTTCAAAATATAGTATCATAGAATCATAGAATGGTTCAGGTTGGAAGGGACCTTAGAGATCATCTTGTTCCAACCCCCCTGCCATGGGCAAGGACACCTCCCACTAGACCAGGTTGCCCAAAGCCCCATCCAGCCTGGCTTTGAATACTTCCAGGGAGGGAGCATCAACGACTTCCCTGGGCAACCTGTTCCAGTGTCTCACCACCCTCACAGTGAAGAATTTCTTCCTTATATCCAGTCTAAATCTACCCTCTTCCAGTTTATAACCATTACCCCTTGTTCTGTCATGATCTATCCTTGTAAAAAGCCCCTCCCCGCCTTTCCTGTAGGCCCCTTCAGGTACTGGAAGGCTGCTATCAGGTCCCCTCGCAGCCTTCTCTTCTCCAGGCTGAAGAGTCCCAACTCTCTCAGCCTGTCCTCGTAGGGGAGGTGCTCCAGCCCTCTGATCATCCTCGTGGCCCTCCTCTGGACCCGCTCCAACAGCTCCACATCCTTCTTGTGTTGGGGGCCCCAGAACTGGACACAATACTCCAGGTGAGGTCTCACGAGAGCAGAGTAGAGGGGCAGAATCACCTCCCTCGACCTGCTGGCCACACTTCTCTTGATGCAGCCCAGGATTCGGTTGGCCTTCTGGGCTGCAAGCGCACACTGCCGGCTCATGTTGAGTTTCTCGTCAACACACACCCCCAAGTCCCTCTCCTCAGGGCTACTCTCAAGCCATTCTCCGCCCAGCCTGTATGTGTACTTGGGATTGCTCCGACCCAGGTGCAGGACCTTGCACTTGGCTTTGTTGAATTTCATGAGGTTGGCATGGGCCCACCTCTCAAGCCTGTCCAGGTCCCTCTGGATGGCATCCCTTCCCTCTGGCGTGTCGACTGCACCACACAGCTTGGCATCATCTGCAAACTTGCTGAGGGTGCATTCGATCCCACTGTCCATGTCACCGACAAAGATGTTAAATAGCACTGCTATTAAATAATAAATATGCTACAAAAGAGGAGTCTATTTCCTACTTTCCACATAGTTCTATTGAAGCATAGCTCAACTGCAATGTTTGTGAGGCATATTACTGTTAACTTCTTTAAAGCTGTTCCTTCCAAATTTACAGAGAAAAGCACCACAGTAAGAATATACTGTGTAAATTTATCCAGATCACTTCTATTTATTGTTTCTTCTAGATTGATACAGCATTAAAAGATGTAAGCTTTATTCCACTACTCTAACAAAAAAATAATACCAGACACTATTTTAATCACTATTTGGAAAACTATTAGAGTAACATAATGAAAACTATGAAGAAGAAAATATAGGAATCATAAGACCAGGAAAACTTCAAACTTTTATTTATTTCCAAACAGTATTCCTCCCCCAGACACCTTTCTGTCTGGACTTTGAAATGTAGAACATTTTCATGTAAATGAAGAGTTTGCAGATTTAAAGAAATATAATGTTAAATAAACATAACAATTTACCTATGTTTGATATGATGCCTAGCAATATATACTAAATAATAATATATGATCAACTGTACAGTTGTCTAAGCAGTCTCTGCAAAAAAAAAAAAGTCAATTTCTATGTGAAAAATGCTAGAAGAAAGGAAATCAATCTTTTTCTGTATGTTCTGTACCAGCCACAAGAATCATCTGACATTCTAATAGATTCTATCTTAGTAGAACTTAAATTTGTTTTAATATTTTAAAAACTATTTTGATTCTTTTCCCCATATACCCTTTGCAAGTAAGAAAAGAGCCAGTTCAACCTCTTCAAAAGAAAATGTGATTAAGAATACATTCATTTTACTTTACTAACCGTGTGCTGCATATGTGGGAAGATACAAAGTTCAGAAAATGGTGGAATGAGTAAAAATGCCCATACCTGTCTGTACAAATATTGCACTTTTTTCACTGCTGGAAGTCAAATACTTTAAAAAAATCTTGAATAATATGCTGACAAATGGCCAAGATCATAGAAAGAGTGTGTGGTATATGAAAGGATGAAGTCTATGATCAAAACCAATAGCATTCTCAGATGTGTATCAGCTAAAGCTGCAGTCCCATATTGTAAAACAGATAAACTGATGACACTCTGCAGAACTTTTTCATCATTTTAGATTCTCTTGCAATAACTCCCTCTGCAACACAGCTTTCTGTTTCTCACTTCAGGACAATGCTGTGCAGATGAGAATGTTTGCCTGGAAGCTTTAGTAATGCCAAAAAAAAAAAGATGAAAACACAGTATCTCTCTTACTACAGCTATTGGACCTGAAAGTATGTCTCTGTTTTTATCACCTCTTCTTGAAAATATGTGGTATATCTGATAAATTAATAGAAAACCACAAAACAAAATAATTTGCAAGTAAAATATTCAATCACTCTTTCTTCAGGGACAAAAATTTAACAAGGCAATACAGTGGATTTGTCAGTAACTGCAGTGGATAATATTTAGGGGCTGTTGCCTTTTTCTTTATATGTAGGTAACTCACATAAATATCCATGTTAAGTCATATATTTTTTTACCAGAATTATCATAGAATAAATGAGAAGTTTGGGGATTAACAAAGAAGGAATGTTTAGCTTAGAAGCTTCATTATCCTTTCATATGACAGGTTTCAGTTGTATAACTACACTAACAGTTCCACAAATACTTTAAAAAAATCTTGAATAATATGCTGACAAAAGATAAAATAGTCTCATTAGGCACATCAATCCATTAGACTTAGATTCATTAGCTTCTTTCTGAGTATATAAACATAAAAATGTCCAGAAATGTTCTTTGTCCTGATGTACCTTCACAGTAATATTATTCTTCAACCCTCTTCCCTTTATTTTTTTGGTAATCTATGCACCTAGCATTGAGCTCTAATCTCTGTGGAAAAGGGCTGATTTACATGTCTCTCAAACTTTTAAACCCAAGGTTGTAATGAACATTTTGTGACAGCTGTTCAAGACTTGGCTACTCCTTCTTTTCTAAATCAGTTATTAGAAAAGAACTGAAGTAAGAACATAAAAAGCCAATATTGCAATTGATCAGGAATATATAAAATGTGTTGAATAATTCTGAAGTCTTGTAATAGAAGATAACAATGCAGAACTGAAAAGAGGAGAAACAAATAAATAAAGTAGGCCATGCCATAAAGTAGATAAAATATTTCAGACAACCAAAATTTGCCAATCTAGACAAACACATGGGAATAAAAAAGATAGTAGTGCTGATGTATAAAGCAGAAATATGACTTTTGATATGTAGTTTCTACAAAGGAAATTAAATGCTAAATGAGTGATCAAAGTTCTGGAAGTATGAGGGTAGATGCTGGATTGTTAGTTACGATGGAAAAAAACACGAGGTTTGAGCATACAGCAAAAGTAGAAATACAGAGGATGTCAGTTCATGTAGTACATTGAAAACTGATGAGGAGAACTCCTGACTCTATAAGTGAACTGGGAAAAATCAAGGAAGAAGTATATGACTGGCCAGAAGAGTAGCTTCTAAAGAAACTCTCTCTGCTTTGTTTGCCCTCCTGCCGAAGAGGAAACACAGTAAGATAAAAATTTCTGCAGAGCCGTGTAAACACTATGTTAGACTGAGCCCAGTGTACTATAACATTAAAGTTTCAGTACCCTGCTACAGTTTTTGTTTTATTCATAAAAATATTTCTGAGATTTAAATTATTAAAAGCAGTGGAAACAAATTCAAAGGTATTTCCTTTTGACATTTTGGATAGATACGAAAATTCTGCAGATGTAAAGAAAGGTAATACTGTTTTTTGGATGATGATTTTCAATTTTTTATCAAGTCCACAGGGAAAACTGCAATTGCTCCCAGTCTGTTCTTCAGATGTTGATATACTGTAATTACTGAACATCTCTGTGCTAAAAAATAGGAAGCGTAGCAAAACACTGCCTCATCAGAACCCTTAAGCAAATGTCTTCACCAAGCTTCTACAAAAACACTAGCAAGTCCCCCAAAAACACTGAGTAAATGTATATGTTTATTTAGACATATTTTTAGTTTAATTAAATAAAAAATTCCATTTTATATAAGTAAAAAATAGTGTAAGTTTGACATTTTCCAAACGTGTAAGATTGTTCTTAGTGAGGACTGAGAATAAGAGGACTGAGTCCTAATTTCAGTTCTTTTAGGCAGAGGAATCACAAGCTGTATCAGTATATAAATACCAGTGTTATTACATTTTTCTCACCTCATAGGGCTGTACCATACTGGAAGGAACAGCTCTTCTGGGCTGACCAAAAATAGCGACAAAAAGTGCTATTTGTCTCTGGAACCTCCTGGATTGATGCTATTTCTTCACAGCACACATGCTACATTTAACGGAGAAGTTTACACCTCACTGTGTGCCTGCACAGCTCCTCTAAAAAGTACTAAGGTTTTGTCCTGCATCCATCCTATTGGCTCAAAAGAGACATCTTTTCCTCCAGAGTTAATGGATAAAGTCACTACCTCCTGACACGGGTCCGTAAGTCTAGCTTCCCAACTCTAATTGTTTTTGATATAACACTGGTTACTAACAGTATCATAATTAAAGCTTAATTATATTTCTTTTGCAGACCTTATTTCAAAAACTTTACATAAATCTCTACCTACCATGCTTATTTCTCTAAATTAACGTAATTTTCGTTTCCCGTACCGTTCAACTTGATTCTCAAACTTTCTCAGATACTTCAAGGTGAACTTCTGGAACTGAGCTAGAACTGAGTATGTAATTCTGAGCCTAATTTTGTGAACTCTATATTAAAATTCATTGATCCTTCATGCTGCATATTGATTATAACTAGTATATATTAGAAGGGAGAATGACTGAGCAAGCAAAGATGCATTACTACATATCAAGAAGCAAATGTTCCTTATCTGCTCTCAAATACGGGTGTTCACATGCCCAACAATTTTGTGAAATAAATACTTTATTTCTACCTGAAACTGGAGACAGCAAACATCACCTTGCCTCCACCTTGCTCTCCAGCCAGCTGCAGAGATCCCACAGCAGTCATTGGCTAGAAGAAATGCGCACCACACTTTTCAATATTTGACAGATAACATCATACAATTTGAAATCAGTTAATTCAAATGGAAAAAAAAGAGAAGACTTCTTTTACAGTTTTAAGTTGTGGTCCCACACATCTCCCATGAGCATTGTTAATTTCAACAGTACTGCTTTTGTGGAGTTCATCTAGCATCAGTAACATGTGTTTGAATATCCCTGCATTTAGGTCATTCTCTTTCACATTCAGCTCTCTCTATAACTAAGTAAAGTATTAAAGACTTTTCTCCCAATATTGATCTTTCTGTTGCCATTCTTTTGTTGTTATTAGACTGCATTGTAAAACCACAGTTTAAAATTAGTGATGAACACAACAGCTAACATATTAAGCAGTACCTTACTATATCACATACATTTCTTAAATTATCACTGATCTTTTAGTATTGGGTATTCAGTGTATATTTAAGATGCTGCCTGGCATATACCAAGTGTATATGGTTTCAGAGTAGCCTCTCTGAGAAACGTTACTTTCTCCCAGTGTGATGCTGCTGGCACTAACAACACTGGAGATGTCTGAAATAGCTTTGCAGGAAAAGAATTCAGACTCTTATCCATTAAAGATAGGTCATCCAGATTAATTTATTTTGTTCTTTCTGGACTACGTGTTACAAATTTCAAGTACCGCCATAAGGGGCTAAAATTTTCTGCCATGGCAGTTTCTGCTGCCCTGTCCTCACACTCCTCTGGGATACTTGGATAAACTCTGGCATCCTATGTTGCATTACTTTAGTGCTGTCAAGAATTGACAAAGTTGTTACTTTACACAAATAACATAAAACAAATCTAGCTTCCAGAATGGAGCAGTGTCTTCCAGTCAACCAGAAATGATAGAAAGCATTACTTCGGAATGCTGCTCTGCCTTATGTAAACCTGAAACTAAATTAACGAGCTACTTTTCATGCTTTTTTACAGAGTATTTGACCATTTCTACAATTTCTTTTTCCTTTGTTTCACTGTCTTGCTCAGGTAGTGCTTCAGTTTGGCATTCTTCAAGAACAGCTTTTCAAGCACTTCTAACCATTCTTGTGATTAGTGGCAGTCTTATGTGAGTTAAAGACAAAGCGGAGCTATATATTATCATTATAATATGGGCGCTTCACTGAGTATCACTCGAATAGTTCACCTAGTGCCAGCATGTGCCGCTAGGGCCTAGTGCCACTCAATATGACAGCCTAAAATCATTGATCTCACTTCAATGTCCTACAGGAGAGTCTTGTGGTAGATATACCATTTCTCATGCCCACGCTCTCCTCCTCTAGGGCAGCAAGGCACTCAGTTCTCTGCAGCATCTCCCAGAGCCTTGGACACATCTTTCAGACAGGTCTTAAGTACAACTTGAAAATAAAATTGCCAAGCATGAAATACCTGTGATCATCTAAACGGTCACATTGGATTGTACTATATGCTCACATAGGAATTTGTTATACAACCTGAAAATTTATATTGTGTGTTAAGTAGCCAGAAGTAACTAGCACATCCTTGATGAGTATATTAGTTTCTTGAGTATAGTTGATGAGCATATTAGAGGAGGAATGGAGAAAAAAGGATATCCTTTTGGCTTACAGAATAACTGTTTGAGGAGAGAAGGAAGCCAACTTATTTGATTGCTAGTTTAGGGAAGAGAGTCAAAGCTGTTTGAGAAATCTCCTCTATCCTGTTCAGCATAGGAGGAACATAGTTCTTCCCACTTCTTCATGCTTAATTTGATCAGCACCCAGAACTGGTGGAACATTTTAAATCTCTAGTTTGCTGTCAGGTTCAGTGAATGATGAACAGTTAAGGTCTCAACAAAAAGTCATAAGAAATGAACTTTAATGAATTCTTCATGTTTCAGTATGTCTGTATCAACCTTTTTCCATCAGCTTGAATATAATTATTACCCTTCTTCCAAAAGTGTAACAGCCAGCTCGCTTCTTACATTTAAAAACGTAATTTACAGAAAAAAAGAATGGTAACTGCATATAAACAACTTCCAATTTCGCAGTGCCACATTTCTGAAACTGCTAACCAGTTATACACAACACAGTTCTTTCCTCAGAGCATGCTTCACAATGGAAATCTGTTCCTCCTACAGTAAACTGAGGGTCACTTCTTTTGTTTGAATTTATCTTTGTAGAACCAGGAACAAGAAGGTCTAATTTTAAACACTACCAAAATCAATAGGAATCTTCCATTACTTGTTTCAACAGTCTTCAATCCTGCCTTAAGTAATAAACTGGCAATCTCAAATTTTTATAATAATTCCTTCAAAACCATGTAGTAATTATATGATTTACTTGCAGCAATGCAAAAAGTGGATGAGAAACTAAGTCTGAGCAGCAATGTCTAAAATCATTGGAAGATATTAAAGATATGAAAGGTAGAGCATAATTACAGTATATGATTATCCAGTATTTGAAACATTTGCTTGCATTTCTTTTTTAAAAAACTGTAACTGGCAATGTCTCTATATACAGGCTACAGAACCAAACATGCTAAACGTGTTTAATACACATAATACAGTACACTTGTCAGTTTAAGGTCTGAAGCTGGATTGAAGCATGTAATGAATATATAGCTGTGGTACGAAATTTATCTGAAGTGACATCTGAGGCACAGTTAATGAGATTGTCTTATGTAAGGCTTTTGACACTGTCTCCCACGACATCCTGATAGCAAAGCTGAGAAAATGCGGGATAGATGAGTGGATGGTGAGGTGGGTTGAGAACTGGCTGACTGGCCGAGCTCAGAGGGTAGTGATCAGCGGCACAGAGTCCAGCTGGAGGCTGTAACTAGCGGTGTTCCCCAGGGGTCGGTGCTGGGTGTGGTCTTGTTCAGTATCTTCATCAACGACCTTGATGAGAGGATAGTGTCCGCCCTCAGCGAGTTTGCTGATGACACAAAGCTGGGGGGAATGGCTGACACGCCAGAAGGCTGTGCTGCCATTCAGCGAGACCTGGACAGGCTGGAGAGTTGGGCAGAGAGGAACCTGATGAGGTTCAACAAAAGCAAGTGTAGAGTCTTGCACCTGGGGAGGAATAATGGCATGCACCAGTACAGGCTGGGGGATGACCTGCTGGAGAG